>VDFB02341962.1:0-25653 GCA_007258455.2 Sequoia sempervirens
ACATTAACTAAAATATAGAAATAATATTTAAATATTATACATAATAATATATTATATTATATATTAAATTATAAACTATATTGTATATTCTAAACTAGATATATTAAAATAAACTATAAAATATTTAGTGCATTTTCTAAATCATATATTATAAAGTGTATAACATTTTTTAAAATCATATATAAACCAAATCGGATATTTGATTCAAAATGGATATCCGATTTGAAATGGATATCTGATTTGAAATAGATATCCAATATTTTTGACACAGAATTTATTGCCTAGGGATTAGCCTCGGGTTTGATTTGGAATTTGTCTTGGACATGCCAATCCTAAAAAGTCAATGTAAAAAACGTGTTTGACAACTTACCTTGTTTTTCTAGACTTCACCCATGTAGCTGACGACTTTTTTTTAGCCAAAATTGATGAAACGAAAAGGGTTTGTAGAGGAGACTCTCAGCTTTCCACCAATATAAATTATTATTTACTTTGAATTTAATAAATGTTTATTATTCATTTTCTATTAGAATTACGACTAAAGTCCTGATTGATAGGTTGATTGAAAAACCTCTTAACTTTCAAATGGTATCATATTTTATGAATCCAAAACATGCATCACATTCTATACTTTTCATACTATAGGATTAAAATAAATAAATTGAATTTCATGAAGTTTTGACCAAGTTAAGGTGGTTAGACATATGAGTTTTTATATTTTTAAAATTTGTAATAAAAAATTCACAATTAATTATTTACTTGGAAAAAAATTACAAAAAAATATGTGTCACATCCAGACATGAGTCCTCTACTTATATATAAAATATTATAAAAAATATTTTCATTTTATTGTGGTTAGGGTGGGACAAACACCTACTTCTAATTTTTTCCCTAAAATTTAAGTACTATTGCATTGAAATTTCAAATTTTCACCAAATACACTTAAAAAAAAAAAAAGCTTAGTAGTTTAGAAACTACATTCAATTTTCCACAAATTCTATTCTTACATATTTTTGAAATAATATAGATAACTTATTCAAATTTTTATGTCAAGTTGCCTAACTCTGATTTTTTCTGAATTCTCATTGCCACTTAAGGGCCTGTTTTTTCCATGATGATCCTACACATACCCATAAAATATATCTATATAAAATATATACAATATATAAATATATAATACATACTATATATAATATATATAAATTATATAATAATAATTAATAAATAAAGAAATAAAAACAATATCGCAGATACAAGCCTCCATGCCAGGCATCCCATTCAAAGGGAAGGGAGTGTTGCCTATGATAGTGCCTCCTCCACATTAATGTGGAGGGTGCTACCACAACAGCCGCAACCCCCTCCATGGGAAGCGGCGGTGGGGGTAATCCCGACACCAGCCTCCCATAAACTTATTTAAAAAAAATGAATTATCCTCTTTGTTATGACAAATTCGCCATACGACATCTGTGTTTTTAAAAATAGATTGTCAACAGGGATTAAAATCATTTGACTCGCATATATAATCATTTACATATGTGTATGTATATCTATATAAGAAAGAGGACAAATAAGTCTGAGTAATTGTAGAGAAGAGAAAATTTAATCAAATGTTTTCTACAAGAGGATATTTACAATATTACCAGAGGATTACAATTCAATCCTTTAGAGGTTTTCTATTGTTTAAAATATTAATTTTACGGAGGATTACAATTTTCTACAGTTTCGATTCAATCTTAACATAAGCTCTAAAATTGAACTATAATTTTTCGTTTGTATAAATCCATTTATAAAACTCAATTTTAACAAAGGATCTAAAATATATTTTCTATAGAGGCTGTAAATATTCTCGAAAATCTTTAAAAAAAACAAAGCTTCTACAAACAAAGAAATCCTCTTCTACAGGAAACCTTTCCAATTTGCAAAACAATAATAATTTAAATAACCTTTTCAAATTAAATTTACAAAAGCAATAAAGAACCTATTCCAAAAGATTTGTTGATTTGAAATTTGATGCAGAGCCTCCCTTTCAATTCCCAACTTTTCCAAAGCCTCTTCCTAGAATTACCACTTTCCAAAGAACAAAAAAATAATCCAGAACCAAAAAAGAATGCAACAAAACTAGATCCCCAAACTTTTCAAGAGCTTCTATTTCCAAAATTTTAACAACCCAAAACAATTCAACCACTTCTAGAAAAAAAAAATCCCTTCCTTCCATGAAATAACCTCTTTTCATCCATCCCAATAATTCTCTTCAGGAATCAATTTTCAAACAACACTAGTAAATATCTTCTGACTTCCAGTTACAAAATAAATATCTTTTCTACAACAACCACAAATATTTCCAAAGATCTTTTACAAATATTATGCATTTGAAATTTAAATAACTTATTTATTTCAAATCAAATTTAATCTAATAATAAAATCACTTTATAACATAAATTAAATTAATTAATTTATCAATTATAAAGCCTCAACATCAATAATCTAGATTAATTAAATAACCAATCATAACATTTATAAATTAATTATCACAAATAAACCTTGTACAATAAATAAAATAATAAGGCAAACGTGCATAAAGAATATGACCAATACATGGACTAGCGACACACTGTAACAAGGGTAAAGGTTTTGACGAGGTAACCTGTTACTATCTCCCAATCAACATTACTATTGGGTAGTGGACATTCTCAGACCTGTGAATCCACGTGAAGTCGTTGTCTTGTACCTGCAAACCTACAAACAAAGCATATGTCGTACATGCATCTAGATAATAAATCATACACACCATAAAGAGAGAATCAGGAAAATTGTAGGGCACTTGCATGCGAGTGATGCAATCCCATTCCCTTCACCAATACAGTATCATAATAAACTGACGAACTACAACATCAATTAAAATACATATGAGCATATATCAATCACTCAAATAATCACTTAAAACTAACATAAAGCATGTCATAAACCATCAATATAGCGTATCATCTCATCAATATAGATCTATCATCACTCCACTATCAACGTTTGAATAACAATAACATAAAATATGGTTTATTAATGTATCCAAATTGTCAGAGAAAACATAGTAAATCAGAGGGGTGTTACATTCTCCCCCTAGGATTAGGCTTACTCCTGGAAACCTGCAAACAAATAGGAATAGAGCTCCCTCAGATTCCAGTCACATCCTTCCAAGTAGCCAAAGTATCAATATCTCGACCCCTGAGGATCAACTATGGATGTTGAAGGATGTGCATGGTTCCCAAAGAATGATGCCTGTCCTCCACTAGAAACCTCTCCAATAACACCTTTGTGCCTAGTTTGGTGGGTATCCACCGCAGTAAACACTCTATGTGATCTACCTGCATCACCTACTGTCCATTTTGAAGCCGCTAGCCTCTAAGTATATCCAAATGTGTCCTTATTGTGACATTGTCACACTATGTGACCTTGTTGGCCACAAGCAAAATAACCTGTACCTCTACTGAAGTCTCTATCACCTAGAGGTGCACTAGACCATGGAAAACCACCTCTAGAACCTATGCACTAGACTGCTGAACACTACCCCTAAAGGTAGATTGAGTACTATGTGTCAGTTGTGCATTACTAAAGTGTTTGGCATGCCTCTAGTTCATATCACCCCCTGAATAATAACTATCACTCTATCTAGGTGGAAAATTCTTTCGTTTCCCCTATGAGTTCTGGTATTGTCCACTCTGTGCTGGTATTTGATGTGCCTTGGGTAGTCCAATTCCCTGAGTCTTGCCATTGCATGCACTAGGTCCTACAGCTGAAGTACTACCAATCTGCACTCCAACATGACCACCCATTGCCATCGCCAAATTCTCCTCTACGATTTTGGCCTGTCTCCATAGTTTTGGGTTTGAAAAACCGCACACCCCCACTGATCCAAGAATTTAAGCCCCAAAGGAAGTGCTACACTAACATTCCCTCATCATCACCAATGTTTGCATACTGCTTGAGCTCATAAAAATGATGCTCATATGGTTCCACTGACATAGTCATTTGTTGTAGAGTATGGAACTCATCACCACAATGTTGTTGCCAATGATTAGAGAGGAATCTAGCATAGAACATCTCTAGGAACATCTCCCAAGATATGGTACCAATATCAATTTGGAGCTTCTACTCCTCCAAACTCCACCATGTGGAAGCAAAGTCTCGTAGGTGCATAATCACACATTTGGCTATGGTGTTGCTACCATATGGGTGCATAGTAAAACACTAGTTCAGGTCAATCAACCAGGTCTCAGCCTTTAAACCGTTGTCTGAGCCATCAAATAAGGGCGGTTGAGCTCTAAGTAAATCTCTCATATGTGAAATGACAACTACCTCTTGCTATATGCTTACTATGTTGGTACATCCCTCTCTCCAATAATAATATGATCTACCTCCTGCCTTGGTCCAAGACGGGCAAGAGTCTCCTCCAACAATTGACACAAATAAGCACCCTCGATCACTGGTGGATCCAAATTCTGAATATTGCCTCTCAGAATGTTTTGGGAAGCTGTTGTTCCTCACAATCTGGATAATGAGAAATATGAGGAGGTGAGTTTCGCTGACCACCTTTGTGTCTTCCTCCATGACCATGACCACAACCTCAACCTCTCCTAGGTGGCATGATCCTGCACAAACACACCAAGGTGTAAGACAAGGTATGCAACTTAAATCCTACACAAACAACTTAATGGTTTCTACATTATCCCAGAGTTCTTAGTACTTAAACCTAGGCTCTGATACCAAGTGTAAAACCCCACCACGTAACCTAAAGGACGTTGCAACAATACATAAGTGTAATTTTTTCTTTTTCTTAAAAAGAGTAACAATAACAAGTAAAGTAATATACTCTAAACAAATACATCCTCTAGGCCACACAATGCGTCTACATGTGAATCCAAAAACTTACAAAATTAATTTAACCATAGCATAAGAAATTAACTCATGATAAACAACATACATCAAAGCATTAATCCATTGCATAATATACAAAGTACAATAATGAATTCTTCCTAAGATTACATTAAGTCTGTATACCATTACAAAGCTCATCTCCAAAATGAGGTAGATCATACAAAATGTTACAATTACAAAATACACGGATCCTCATCGATTACAAATGAGGAGTATAAATACATAGTGTCCCACTGATACAATGAACATAAAAGAAGTAACATATCCACATATACATATGAGCTCTCCAAACTAGAAGATCTCGCCATCACAAACAAACCGAGAAAGCCCCACAATGTAAGGTGCACAATCCACCCATCCATGTGGTACTCGTAGGCCCAACCTCTATGCTAGGAGATAGTAAAAGGAAACCAAGACAAACCTACTACCTCTAGACATAGGAAACATACAAAAAAACATTGTACTAGTAAACACATAACATAAGGCTACATTGCTTCCAAAACCACTGAATCAAGTACATCCACTGTACAATACAAACTGATTGGTTTCATAGGAGGAGTGTCATCACAAAGGTTGCATTGGTTATCCTTAGGAGATCTTCCTAGGTCTCGGCCCCCATCTTGGGTTATCGTGGTAACCTCTCATTAACTCTGGTCCCACATGCATACCAGTGCAGAATCGATTATCTTTTGAGAAGACAAGATAACAATCTTTCCATTCCAGGCCTTCCCGATTCATCTCAAGTCTCATACAAGCCCTTAAGCCAATGAACAAGGCTAAATTATCAAGTTAAATGTATTAAGCTACCCTTTCCCCTAATATAGGTTATTTAATTTCCATTGATTAAATTGACTCTCATAAGAGTTATCTTGGCACCACTTTGTGTGCTAGCCTCCATTAAAAGCCACTCCCCTATTGAAAACACAATATACTTATTCCACAACCCAAGGGTAGACAGTGCACTAAAACTGATAACAAATAACCACAATAACTCAAGAGGTGACACATCCCTACGGATGTCAAATACTGAATCCCAACTACGTGCACTACCCAAGGAAATCTCAAAGGGTGAACAAAAGACACAACAACCCTTTCACAATTTACAATCTCTGGAAGACTTACATTTTCACAATAACAAATATCCCCCCAATACACAATTACATAAGAATACACAATTAAAATAAGTCACTCAAGTAATTAAATAAACTACTATTAGGATTTCCTAAATCCAAATAAATAAATAACAAGTATATTTAAAATACATCATTTAAACATAATTCCAATTTATAAATCAACAACGAATTAAACTAAATGTTTAACTTTCAGTTTCACAAGTACTCATAATAATTATCTCAATTTCCTTAATTAAAATGATCAATCATTTAAAGTTAACTATTCATGCTTGCATGCATCTAAAACAATAAAATCCATCTAAATAAATATCCTTTCTAAATAAATAAATATGTTTATCTAATTACTTATGTAAGGCTCCTCCCTTCATATAAAAGCTTTAACTCCTTATATTAGAGGTTAGTTAGTTATGATATCTCTTTATTATGTAAGATAGTCTCAAACATTAAGGAATTATATTAATGTTCTTATTATATAATTAGAAGGTTACTCATATTTGGGTGTTGTTATAATAAGCAAGTCACCAATCCTTAACACTTCCAGGAGGAAGTCATTATAAGGGGGGGAGAATGTAAGGCCACCTAATCATTTCCATTTGATGTATCTTGGGATCTCCTTATAGTTTTGGTGTGAGGTGATTGTTCTCTTTAAAACATAAATTAACTTGCATGTAGTTTTATGTGGTAGTAGTGTAACTAATATTCTTAGATTTTCTATTTCTATGGTAACGATGAGTTTAGTTTTGAGAAGGTTACTTCCTAATTGTGAATAGTAATAGGGGCATAAGATGTTTCAAATTGATAACATATGCTTGAATTGAGATTGGGTCTAATGTGGCATTTTGTTGTTTTGATATTATGTTGAGAATAAGGATATACAAGTAAATAAATAAAGAGAATATATATAAAAATCTTGAGGTAGTAACTATATTGTGGTTTCTCTAAGTGTAACTAGTTGAAAAAAAAAGGATGATAAAATTCTCATATAATTATTACATTTACATATTATCTTTAATTATCTAAATAATTTTTCTTTTAAATATAAAAATAAAAATTATAAAAAAAACAATAATTATTTATGAATATATCATTTATTTAATTTTAAAAAAATATATAAGAAAATCCCATTAAAAAAATTTACTTACCTATTCCCTATTCACAAGGCTTAGTAGTTTCTTTCCTTATTTTTTAAAATTATGACTAAAAGAATATTTAAGGATTTATATTTAGGAAAGGGCTTTATTAAAAAAGTATACGTGGAACCCTAAAAGAAGACTCCCAAAACATTAACTTTATTTTACTTAAATGTTTGTAATAAATTTTGGTTTTTTTTAAATCATGAGAGGCACTTTTCTGTCTTGTTTTAAAAGGAACATGTTAAAAGGCTCCACTAAATCTATGCAATAAATCGTGGGCATGCTAAATTTAAATCAATGGCATGTGTCAACTTTCCAATTTTCTGCACATGAGGAGCACATGAGGAGAACTAAGTTGAGATACGTAAGAATTCATGATATGTATGAAGGATTTTTTGCTTTTTTTTTAAAGTCTTTTTTGATACTTTTCTTTCTCAGTTTGCTTTAAAGCAGATTCAAATGGGGGTAGTTATTGTGGGAGGCGATAGTCTTAGTTTTAAAGTGTTTATCTTGAATTTATTTATTTTGGGCTTTTGGCTAAGTTTTTCTTTGACATTCGGATCGCTGTACTCAAATCTCTTTATATAAAGCTTATTCTAAGATATTTTTAGGGGAGTTACTTGGCTATTCTTAAGTTGAATAAAATGAACTAATTTCTGTATATTGGGAGCTCTGGGTCAAAGAATCAAATGCTCATGAACTTGTCTGGAGAAGCTAAGGCATTATTACATGATGGAGAAAGAGTGTCAAACCTGTACGCATAACAAAATGATCATGCTAGAGGCACATGTAGGAGGAGTCTTGGTTGAAATGGTCTTGATAGAGAAAGCTCTCTTCTACAAATTAAGATTCATCACTAAGGATCAGGCAAGTGAAGTGTAGTACTTTGAGGAAGATAAAATCAGGTATGTGAATTTACCTCTAAATTTTCTACTCGTAATCATACACTATTAAGAAGTGACTTGATTGGGAAAGAAAATATTGTTTTGCATATACATCTACTGTGATATTTTTAGAGGATTTAAACTAATTTAAACATGGTTCTAGTTGTCAAATCCACAAATTATGTCATGTCATTCCAGCATCAAATTTACCACCAATTCTTGGATTAAGTTTAATCATGGTAATATAGTCAGCCACCTAGATTTATTGGCTCTTTCATTACTTCATCACTACCATGTTGAATACATATATATAAGTGACTATGTCTTTTGTTGTCTACCAATAAGACTCCGTGCCTTTTCTATTCTTCCATTTCTCCATAAGTTGATTTCTGCATTTGTGTCTTGTGATGAAGATGAAATTGCATTTTCTAATTGTTGTGAGGCATATCTTATTAGATGTGGTAGATTCGGTGACTAGATTGAACTGTTCCAAATAAAAGAGTTTGTGCTTGTTTTCAACTATAGATAAAGTGTATCGAATCTGTAATTTTAATTAATATATGAAGTTTATTTCCTTATAAAATCTTATGTATTCTTCTTGGTATATTATTTTGGGAATTAAATTTCCCATACCTAATCTATAGGATGATCTGTTAGAAAATCATAATCTCTTTTCCCATAATTACAATCCTCTTTAATTCTCTTGGTTTCCATCATGTCACTGGGTTACATTGATTTGATTTGTATTAATGTATATCACTTTAAATTTATAAATATAATTGCATTACCCTATATCCATTAGTGTTTACAAATTCATGATACCATCCATTAGTAACGAATGCTAGACTAAATTGATTTGATTAGTACTATTTCAATAATTTTGATTGTGGGTTGAATAGTTATTCCTTTATTTAATTAATAGGTTTTATCCATTGAAATAACATTTCACCATATTTGGATCATATGTCTATAGCTATAAAATCAACTATATGTTTAATTTATCATTGCTAATCTTAAAATCATCTTCATCCTTGATAATGCTTTTGTTGTATTTTGTGGGGTGGATTCACCTTGCATTAAAGTAATAGTTTTATTTAGTTATTATTATAGGCATGAAATATCAACAATGTATAAGTTAGATAGAGTTGACACTATAACCATTTTATATCATGTAACTTAAGTGAACTTACATAACATACAATACAAAGTTTATATCCGGTCAATATGATCCATTAGTGCAAGAATTGGCTATAAAGGTAGCCACCCAAGATCTAGAGGCCTAATAGACAGCACAAGCAAAAGAGAGATAGCAACAAGATGACAAGAATAAACTGTATTTTGTCAATAGAATAAAATGTAATGAGAAATAGTACATAGGAGACCCCTTGGTTATATAGCCAAGGTGAGAACATAGAAGGGCATAAGATTATGACAAGTGTCGTAATCTTATGACATGAGACAACTATGAAAAGTTATCACTCCACCTAAAGTGGAGAGATGATGTGTCCACAAAAGGTGGAAGTGATGTGGTAATGACATGTCAAGTCCACCAAAAGTGGAAAATATCCAACAACCTCCTATGTGGTCGCTAAGTAAACTTAACTAAGGTGTAATCATGACCTAGGACAAGGTACAAGACATATAATTACACCAACACCCCCCTTAATTGCAACTTAGGGAGAATGTACACAAATGCAAACAATGCAAGATGGGTCCTGACTACAAGGCCATGTTAGGTACCCATGTACAAATGCAATGCAATCTCTCATAAAGCGGAGAAAGGGAGAAAACCACGTGGGAAAAAACTCCCCCCCAAAAGAGAGATGAAACAAAAACTGAAAAAAGATGAGAAGGCAAAACCTCGAATGAGGAAAAAGCCTCCCCAAAAAGAGAGAATGAAGAAGTCAAGTGACCTCCTCGGAAGAAACATCCCACACCCCCAAGAGAGCTCGCAAATGATGGTAGATACTCTCAGTGAAGGGTTTGGTGAAGATATCTGCAACTTGCTCTGTTGTAGGACAATATTGCAAATCGATGACCTGCTCCTATATCAACTCTCGAATGTAGTGCATATGAATCTTGATGTGTTTGGTCCTCTGATGGTGAACCATATTCTTCGAGATCTGGATGGCACTCTGATTGTCACAATGAATGACTGTAGGACGTGGAATAGTGAAGCCAAATAGCCTTAGTAGTGGCATTAATAGCCCCTCGATACTCAGGCTCAGTCAAAGAAAGAGCAATAGCATGCTGCTTCTTACTCTGCCAACAAATGGGGCCAGAACCAAGATGAAAGCTATAGCCAGAAGTGGACTTACAATCATCAATATCACCAGCCCAATCAGAATATGTATATCCCACCAAGGTAAGTCTTGTACTTGCTGCATAGTGAATCCAATGATGATTTGTACCCTATATGTAATGCAAGATGCGTCTAGCTGCTTTCCAATGAAGCTCATGTGGTTCCTGCATAAAGCATGAAACCATGCCAACTGCAAAGGAGATATCAGGGTGTGTGTGAGTCAAGTAGATGAGACTCCCAACAAGCTGACGATACAAAGTGGCATCAACAAGTGGAGTAGAACACTTAGCCTCAAGCTTGACTCTTGAAAGAAAGGGAGTCGGGGCAGACTTACAATCAGCCATGTGAAACCGAGCTAGAAGATCAAGAGCATACTTGGGCTGAGAAAGAGATATCCTAGAAGTTGACTGTGTGATCTCAATCCTGAGAAAATAGTACAAAAGGCCCAAGTCAGTCATAGAAAATCTGTCTTGCAAAGCTTATTTGACACTGCCAATGATGGATGAGGTACTCCCTGTAATGATCAAGTCATCAACATAGAGCACAAGTAGCAAGTGAGAATCATCCTGTCACAAAATGTAGACATTCGGATCTGAATGAAACCTTGTGAATTCTGTTGAGAGAAGAAAGGAATCCATCTTGGCATACCAAGCCCTAGGGGCCTATTTGAGGCCATAGATAGATTTCCTCAATCTGCAAACCAAAGAAGAATCTTGTATGAATCCTTGTGGCTGCTCCATGTAAATCTCCTCATGAATATCCTCATGAAGAAATGCACTCTTCACATCCATTTGATGTACAACCCAACCATGACCTACAACAATAGCAAGTGTCAAGCGAATGGAGTTCATCTTAGCAACAGGTGCAAAGGTCTCAGTATAGTCAACACTTGGAACCTGTGAGAAACCTTTTGCCACAAGCCGAATTGTATTTATCCACACTTCCATCCGCTGCATACTTGGTCCGGTAGATCCACTTACATCGAACCATCTTTCTTCCCTTAGGAAGAGAAACCCAATCCCATGTGTGATTCCTCATCGAGGAACTATACTCTTCCTCCATTGTTGAATCCCATTCAAGAATGCCTGAAGCCTCCTTAAAGGATTGTGGATTTGAAGCACTAGCAATATAAGCATGTGAAAAATTCTGATGTTGTGACTGAGTCCTTCGAGTATCTGAAGGATCCCCAACAAGAGAACCTGCTGAATCAAGAGTTTGTCGAGCCCAACGAGGTCTAGTAGGAGATGAAGGATGAGGTGCCTCAACTACAAGTGGACCCTGCGAAGGTATGATCCTGCGAGTCAGAGTTGAGGAAGAATCATCATCTGAGTCACTATTATCACTTTCCACTATGGAGGAAGGAAGAGGAGGATTAGAGGTCAAGCTAGGAGAGCTTTCCTCAAAGTGAACACTCCTCTCAATGAACAACTCATGTGTCTCTGGATCCAAAAGTCTATATGCCTTAACACCTTCAGGATATCCAACAAAGATGCAAGGCCTACTCTGAGGTTCCAATGCCTTACACTTCTCTGGAGGTATGTGTGCCCAAGTTGGACAACCAAAAACTCTGAAGTGTCTCACATATGGTTTTCTACCACACCAAGCCTCAAAAGGAGTCATACCCTTCAAAGCTTTATGGGGAACCCGATTTTGGATGTGAGTGGCACAACTGATAGCTTCTGCCCAAAATTGAGGACCAAGAGATCGATCATGAATCATGCAGCTAGCCATCTCCTTAAGGGTTCTATTCTTTCATTCAACTACACCATTTTGCTGTGGAGTGTATGCAACTAAATGCTGAAGATCAATCCCCTCAAGAGTACAAAATTCCTCAAGTCTATTGTTCACATATTCCCTTCCATTATCAGTGCAAAGAATCTTGACTTGCTTCCTTGATTGCTTCTCAACATGAGCCTTGAAGGCAAGAAATCTATCAAACACTTCATTCTTGTGAACAAGAAAGTAGACCCATGTGAAGCGAGAGTAGTCATCAATGAAGGTGAGGACATAGCGAGCCTTACTAAATGATGGTACTAGAAATGGACCTGCTACATCACTGTGAACCAATTGAAGAATTTCCAAAGCTCTCCAAAACTTCCCTTTGTCAAACTTCTCTTCTAGATGCTTACCCATGGAACAACCTGAACATACACCTTTTGAAAAGCTAATTTGAGGCAGTTCTGTAACCATAGCCTTGGAGCTGAGTTGCTGAAGATAGCGGTAGTTGATATGTCCAAACCGCTCATGCCATAACTTACTTTCTGAATTTGAATGAGTGAGCAAAGTTGTAGAAGGATACTTAGGTATAAAGTGGGAGAATGAGTAAAGCCATGTGTTGTGATTGGCTTGTCCCACTGCAACCAAGGCATCATCCTTAAGTTCTTTGACCACAACTGAATCTGGTAGAAACTCAACTTTCTTGCCATCTCCAAAGTGAGTGATTTGGTAGATTGAGAGAAGATTGGCACTCAAGTTAGGAACATAGAGAACATTCTCAAATGTTCCATTATCCATGTCAACCAAACCTTCGCCTTCAACTTCCACTTGAGTATCATCTCCTATGAAGATGTGAGGTACCTTAGATGACTCCAAAGAAGAAAAATGTTCCCTTGAAGACCCCATATGATGAGTGGCACCTGATTCAAGTATCCATTGCTGTGAAGAACCTGAAGTAGCCACAAATGCTTTCCCTTTTCCTTTTGATTGTGAGGAAGTGGAAGGAGATGAATCCTTCTTCTTGTAGGCAGATGGCACATTGATGTTGTTCTTCTTAATGATGTTTGTCAACTCATCAATTTGCTTAGTGTGGCAATGATGCTCATCATGACTGACCCTCTTGCAATATGAACAAGTTGGTCTCTCCTTCTTGCTTGAATTTCCCTTCTTGGGAGAAGATGGAGAATTCCCTTGTGATGAAGAATTCCCTTGTTTTGGAGAGGATGATTGTGCTTTATCTTGTTGTTTCTTTGGATTAGATTGCTTCTGCTTCTTGTTGGAACCCTTTCCAAATTCACTCAATCAAAGAACCCCCCCAAATTCACTCAATCAAAGAACCCCCCCAAAAAGATGATTTGGCACTTTATACTTAGTGTGTGTACAATGACCACTTGCAAGCCAAGCAAAGTGGGCTTCTCATTTTCAATGTTTTACAACAGCCTTAAATAGGCTACAACAGACTCAAATGACTGATACAAAAGATCAAACTGAGATCTTATCTTTACAAATGCCAAAATAGGCCAAAAAATGACCAAGTGCTGAAAGTACAATTTCTGATCACAATTACAAAAAACCTATAGCACCACTGCAAAGTTCAGAAAAAATCATGCACATTAAAAAAAAACAACAGTTGAAAAGGAGTTCATATGAGCCTGAACGGAGCCCTGAAAGTTGCAAAAATGGTGACAATCGAGCAACACCTGAGACAAATCCAATTTTTTGGAAAATTCGTGCACCAAAATCAAAAAATAACTACACCACTACAATGTACACGAAAAATTAGCCCAAATAATAAAAATGTGCCAAAAAGACCCTCAAAATGACCAAGATATGAGCCTCTGAAGTTGAACTGTAAAATCAAAAAGCTCAATGGAGAGGGGGTCAAATTTTTCAAAAAGATGCTGACGCAGTGCTGATGTCAGAAAATTACGACATTAAATTTGACGGCTGTATGACCGTCACGCATTGCACGGGGTTATATTTGACAGTCGTTTTATCGTCTTCGTTGCTATCAATTCTGTTGGAATATTCTCTTAGGCTGTTGGAATATACTTGTCCAAACGAAATATTCTCTGTACCTGCCTTTGGAATATTTGACGGAATCTTTGCCTTTGCCACACCGAATTTTAAAAAAATTTCCGGTTTGAATTTTCCAGTTGCCTGCTGGGAGCCTATTGCGTGGTGGACAGGGGGCACTCGCCGAAGTGGGGCTGCCTACAACGAATGTTGGTAAGCCACGTGGCTGCCGTATATGGCCGCTATATGTTGGTACAAGTATAGTCTGGGGCTGTAGTCCAGACTTGTACCAAATGCTTTTTTTTTTGTTTTTTCTTTTTTAAATAAAAAACTTTACAAAAACTGAGAATATAGAAATTTTGAAATATATATATATATTTTTATGATTTTACAGAAACTGATTTTTTAAAAATAAATCGTACTGACACAATGATGGCTGGGCCGTACAGCTCGGCTAACAATTTTTTTGCCTCGATGGACAACTTGCTCCGATTTGAACGATTTGGTAGTCGATCTTAGGGTTTTTGGCTCTTCTGAGCACAGTGGCGATGTCCTTTTTGGCTGAAAATGCTCCAAAGTGGTAGTTAGCTCCTGGATCTGGCAACCACCTCCAATCTTCAACCCTTTGTAGATTTGGCCTCCAATGTCCAACTGAGACAAAACAAAAGGAAAATCTGACTATCTCAGACACTCCAGATGAAATGGTGAGCTCAGATTTGATGCAACAAGCTCCCAAAATGCTCCTACAACACAAGGCCAAAAATGGAACCCTCTAGGAATCTCTCCAAAAGACTAACTAAAGGCACTCCAAAAGCTCTGATACCATGTAAGAATTAGCTATGAAGGTAGCCACCCAAGATCTAGAGGCCTAATAGAAAGCACAAGCAAAAGAGAGATAGCAACAAGATGACAAGAATAAACTGTATTTTGTCAAAAGAATAAAATGTAATGAGCAATAGTACATAGGAGACCCCTTGGTTATATAGCCAAGGTGAAAACATAGAAGGGCATAAGATTATGACAAGTGTCGTAATCTTATGACATGAGACAACTATGAAAAGTTATCACTCCACCTAAAGTGGAGAGATGATGTGTCCACAAAAGGTGGAAGTGATGTGGTAATGACATGTCAAGTCCACCAAAAGTGGAAAATCTCCAACAACCTCCTATGTGGTCCCTAAGTAAACTTAACTAAGGTGTAATCATGACCTAGGACAAGGTACAAGACATATAATTACACCAACAATTAGAGACTTTAGTTTTATTCATTTATTTATTTAATTATGGATTTATCATTAGCTACGACGTTTAAGATATCAACTTATAATGAACTTATTGAATATGACTAGAAGTAGGTAATGAAATAGTTGTGAACTTAATTAAAGGTCCTATGTTAGATTAATTTACGCAATAAGAGGCAATATGGATGGGGTCAAGAGGATCCATTTTGGGAACAAGTGTGCAATTGGGTTATAAGAGTGAGTCGTGTCATGTGTACTTCTTATTATATCATTCCAATCTAGAGAGAGAAACCCTTGTAAGTTATATTTCATTTTATTTGATCTATTGGTCGTAGGGTTCAACCTTAAAGCCAAGTCATTTTTGAATTTATACCACGAGGATGTACCCTTCTATTGGTAAAGCTTGTGTGGTATCAAGGTCTAATTGTCGAACTACGATTCCTCTGCACTGCACGTACGTAGGCAAGGCCATCAGAGATGAGCCCCTAAGGAATTAGGTTTGTCCCCTTAAGTTCCCCCACACTTGTTTGAAAACAAACCTATTCATGTGTTAGTCTTAAGTTTGAGGTTGAAATTTCGGTATTTGTGTTATGTCCTTAGCTAAGTTTGTGTTGGTAAGTTGTGGGCATTACAACTTACTCCAATTATTCTTTTCCAATATTCATTTTATTATATAATTCTCTACTTTTACATTTAAACATTTTAATAACACAATATATATTTAAATATAAACCAACTCTCTCTCTTTAGTCATTTTAAAACATTTTTTTAATAACATAACATCTATTCAAATATATATATATATATATATATATATATATATATTATATAATTATATTTGTATAAATACAAATAATTATATATATATGTAAATATAGAATATTGATTTATTTTAAAATAAATAAAAAATTCCAACTATAATATAATATATCTATATAAAATATATAATAATCTATATAAAATATATATAATATATATTATATATAAATATATAATACATACTATATATAATATATATAAATTATATAATAATAAAAAAAATAAAAATAAAAAACAATTTCGTAGATGCAAGCCTCCATGCCATGCATCCCACTCAAAGGGAAGGGAGCACTGCCACAACAGGTGCACCCCCCTCCATGGGAAGTGGCGATGGGGGTAACCCACTCACCAGCCCCCCATAATTTTTTTTTAAAAAGAATTTTCCTCTCTATTCTGACAAATTCGTTGTACGGTGTTTGTATTTTTATAAATAGATTTTCAACAAGGATTAAAATCAAACTTGTATATATACTCATTTACATACGTGTGTGTGTGTGTATATATATATATATATAAGAAAGAGGATAAATAAGTCCGAGTAATTGTAGAGAAGAGAAAATTTAATCAAATATTTTTCTACAAGAGGATATTTACAATTCCACCAGAGGATTTCAATTTCCTCAATATTACCAGAGGATTACAAACAAGATCCTGCACATACCCTCAAACAAGAAGGTAACTTCTTATTCACCATTTGCATCACCAACATGTGCATGCTTTGTATAATCAACTTTTGTGTCAAAAATTGTCACCCTTAACAATTTCACATTATGTTTTGTCCCCCTTAATTTATTGGACCTAATTAAGCCCCTTATTTCCTATATTATTCATTCCAAAGGCCTATTTTTACCATTTTTTGAAGGATTGCAAACATTGAAGAAATGCAAACAATTAATTTTTTGATCTCGACACTAAATGTCTTGAAGGATAGGGCTAGGAACCATACATCCATGGGTGTATGGGTTCCCCTATCTTGTGGAGGACCAATTTTTAATATGCCATTGGTGGAATTTTAACATTCAAATTTCAAATTTCAAGTGTCAGCTTTTGGGATCTAATTTTTAGGAAAATAGAATGATTGCATATAAATACATAGTACTTTCATCATTTGAAATCTAATTGAAAATATATTGGAAAACTTATGATCAAGAGTAAGTAAAGAGTAACATTTTAGAGCTTTGTCGCTACAATTCAATATCCAACATCATGCTAGAGTTTATGTGTGTTCATGTTTTGTGAAGGCTAACCCTTGTTGTAGGTCTCCAGAGCATTCAAAAAATTCAAGAAAGAAATATTCAAATCCTTGATGTGATGTGCATGAATTTAATCCTTCAAGAAATTAGTCATTGAAGGGTGGTGACTTGCAACATTTTGTGATTTCATCATTCCTTCCTTTCAATTATCATTTATCATTGACATTGCCATTATGGAAGTGGAAACACTTACATGAGGTTTGATTAAGGAAAGCCCCTAAATGGCCCAACATTTTTTCTCTCTTTGAATGTGCAAGTGATAGGTTTGAAGAGGATTGAAGAAAAGTTAAAGAAAAGTTGTCCATTATTGTATTCAAAGCCTTGAATCCTGTCAAGCCACAAAAAAACAACTACAAAAACATCTGATGGCATTCTGATAAATTTGCAACCAAGAAATAGAGGGTTGGATGCAACATCAGAGGATTGCAAAATCAATTGCAAGATCCCCTATCAAGGGCCCATATGCCCCTAGGAATTTGAGTCCTCCTTTGCATGCCAGATCTAACTTTTTATGATAGGTGCACAATCTCCAGTACTTCTCAAATTTGCTTGTAGTTTACTATTCCAGTCGGTGTGTTTATGAAATATTGCATTGATCATATTAGGTCATATAGCTTAATTAGGTCAATCATTTTGAATCACTTTGAATCCATTTTCAAGGCCCCAAGAATGCAAATCCAAGTCTAGTTGACTCACATTCATGGTTGAAAGTCAATCTATGCACCTTGTTGATTTGCATTCTAATGCAACTTTGAAAAAGGAAGCTAATTGATCCTAGGTTTAAGAATTAAACTTAAGGACCAAATTCCCCCTTTTTCTATGTTTCATTAGCTAACTGAGTTGATTCATCTAATGAATCTCTTGCATACACATCCTTTTTTTTATCCACACTGCTTTGAAAAATAACATGGTCATACTTTGCATTCACAAATTAGAATTCATCATTGATTTATTCATTACAATCACCCATATAGGATAGCTCATTCTGAGGACTACCATCATCTAGTTGAGTTTATGAAGTCTCCTCCATTTTCATCCTCAACCCAAGCTCTGAACACAAAATTCTAGAATTTTTTGGTCCTAGAGGGTGAGAAGGTGGGAAAAGGGGGGTTCGGGCGAACCATGGGGGTTTGCTTGAACCACGATTCATTTGAGCCCCCTTTCAAAAAAAAATTTCTTTGTGTTTTTTGACAAGAATGGTGGGACCTTGCATTTAATTGGATTTCTCGAACCAAGGTTCATTTGAACCCTTTTTTGGTTCGCTCAAACCAAAGGGTTCATTTGAACCCCAAAAACTAATTTTTTTTGCATGGGGTCATTTTTTGCAACTTTTCCTTCCTCACTCGAATTGTAAACCACTTTTGTGGGTTTACCCAATTGAATATTAGACCTATTTTTAAAAATATGGTTGGACCCCTCTCAATCAGTAAAATAAGTCATCTATTTTAGGTGGTGGATATTCATGTTAATTGTTTATTTATTGAACATACATAATCAAGACAACTTGGAAAAGTGTGTTATCTTTCTTTTTCATAAAAATAGTTGGAGCATCCCATGAGAAGACAATAGAACATATAAATCGTTTATTTAAAATGTCATTTAGGAAATCCTTTAATTCGTGCAAATATGAAGTGTTTGTCCCATAGGGATCTCTAGATATAGGGGCTAATTCATGCATGAACTCTATTAAAAAATAAAACACCCATTTAGGAGGAAACATGAGGAGTTCATTCTAGGAAAGAAATACTAAGACTTTTGTAATGGAGATTTATTTTCACTTGAATGGTTCTCATTCACTTTTACTAAATAAAAATTAACAACAAACAAGGCACACCCTTTTCTTTATTGTCTTTTGAGTTGTAAAATAGAAAATTTAATAATACCTTCATTCCTTTTAATACTAATAGAACCAAATTTTATGATACATTTCATTCAAACAATCTAGTTTCTTTTCTCTAAATTTATTCTTCGAATCATACATTTAGAACCAAACATTTTTGAAGTAATTTTATAATACAAAGCAAAAATATAAATAATTTTATCCAAGTTTCCATTGTACGCATGCTAAGTTATAATTTTAGAATGGTATCATTTATAAATTATCTTTGGGACATGTACACAACTCAACACTACCTCTTTTAACAAGGATTTAGATTTTAAGTTGAATTTCTAAACTAAGGTGATACAAAATAGTAAGAAGCACCTAATTATATTAAGATTAAGATATAAAATATATTAATTGTACTTCATAGCTCTAGGTATGACATTTCCACATCATTATCACCATGCTCCCTAGATTTCTTTGTTGGTGTCATATCCACCATGAATGAGGCCCATTTTTCTAAAGGTTCTATATATAAAAAATAATTAGATAAACCTTCACCAATGTTTTCATTTTAATTCTAATTGATTACCACTTTATACCTTTTACCAATTTATAATTTCATATGAATAACTATAATTGTAATTGCAAGGATTTTCCAATATTAAAACTTGTAGGGGAATAACTATAATTCCCCATTTTTATAAATAGTCTAGATTACCTAAGTTTCAATTGAAGTTTTGTTAGAGTGTAATATAATATGTTTAGCTCTAATCGATGGTTCTAGATTAATTGTTTCAAATCCCTCAAAAAATTATACTCATTAGAGAGGTTGTGCATTAAAAAATCTTACCAATTAGGGATCATATTCTTATTTATACTTTCATACCACAATCATTAGCATAACTTATCAACCTCAATGAGGGAAATAGTCACTATTATGGTTCACATTTTTATTTACCAATAATTCATTATTGTGGGTTGAACAAAATAATCCATCCTATACAAAATTATAAAGATATATGGTTCTCAACAATAATTTTAATAGCAAATATAACCAAATTTTTTTACCATGAACCAGGTTTGATATAATGCCTCAAATAAATTTGTTAACGTTCAGGTAAGGCTTTAGAAACATTGAATCAAATGCAATTGGAGCTGCCCTGGTAGAAATGTATGCAAGACATGGAAGCATAGACAAGCACGTTAATTCATTGACAGAGTTTAGAAATGGGTTTGTAAAATTTTTCAAGCAATTGTAACACCATTTATTCAACACTCCCTGCCCATGCCAAAATTGGAGCTTTGGAATAGGGTATGAACATTCATCAAAGCATGATAGAAATAGTGTTTGTTTAAAATGATTTAGAAAATTTCAAGCAAATGCAATTTCAAACAAAGAAATGCAGTTTGAAATCTACAAATTTGAAACATTTCACATTTCGCATTTAGGGTTTAAAAATTTCTCAAACAAATGCAATTTGAAATCTACAAAATTCAAAGTTAACCAACCTGCTGAGCTATGGAGGTCAAGTTGATGAACTGTGGCTTGAACTAGTTTGCACATTTTTCCCCTAGGATTTTTTTTTTAGTTCGGTTTGTTGTTCATGTTCGGGTTTGTCATTTTCCGCACACATTGATCAGAGAAAACCTATAATGCGACAGTGACAATTTCTTTTATTTTTTATGCCCTATTTCAAGGGGTTTGGTTGAACACCCATTTGAGCGAACCCCATAAAACGTTAAATTTTTATTCATATGGTTGGGGGTTCAGTCGAACAGGTGGTTCGACCAAACCCATGTGTTCAATTGAACACCAAATCTGGTTCGGGAAAACTAGAGAGTTTGACCAGCCCTTGACATTGTGGAAACACACAAAAAAAATCCTTCCTCAAAAAATTTGTAAACCACTATTGTGGCTTAAGCCCCAACAAATATATTTTTAATATGTTTTGATTGTATTATGTATTTGTTTTTTTAGTTTTATTAAACATAGGTTTTTCACTGAAAATCAAGCTCTTTGTTCTGCGCATGTGGAAAAATAGTAGATTATCAAATAAAAATTTGAAAATATGAGTGCACCAGATATTGAAGTCCTTGATCCAACAAAAAAAAATTGAATTTCAATACATACCAAAAAAGTTGTGTTATACGGTCCACCTATGTCTGAATTGTAATTGGTTTGAATTCGAAAATTGACTAAGGAAAAAATATTCAATAAAACACTATCTAACCAATTGGAAGCACTAGATATCATAGTTAAAAATCTAAATTAAAAAAAATAGAATTTTATCCTTCATGGAAAAAAAAATTATGTGTTATACGGTGAACGTCACTCCTTAAAAAAGTTGTTTACTGAAAAAACTAGTTTTTGAAGGAGATGGAAAAAGAAGTGCAATCTGATTGCAAAAATTTTGAAAAAAATATATTTAGAATCTATAGACAAAATGTTACAAATCACTAGTTTGCAACATCTTCAAATTATTCACAGTTTAGCCGCTATAGGTGCCCGAAAGTGAAGATTTTGTTAGAAAAAAATATTTTAGTGTCCAGTTTGGCCAAAAATTATAAACTAGTATTGTGGGATCACCCATATATGATTGATCTAGCTGAAGGTAGGTGCACACACTATCATATTCATCTATGTTTCTATCATACAATGCTCCAAAACCCTCTTTTACCTGCCTACAAATACAATTATCACTTGATATTATGCTTCCTATTGAGGTCTCCTCCACATAGGTGTTGTTTACAATACCAAGTTTACCATAAAAAATATCTATTTTGAGGATAATAATTTGCAACCATGTCCCTTCTCAGATTGTCAAGGAGATCAAGGAAATTGTATTCCTATTGCATGTTAACCAAATCAAATTCTTCCCATATTGAACTTAGATCAACTTAATAATATTATAGGAACATATTAGTACAAGCAAGTGTGTTAGGGCTTATATCACTTGAAATTTTGGAAAGAGAAACACCAAACCTATGATTGAACTCCATACTAGACTCTCCCTATTTCCATTTGATGCTTTTTAATTATTCAACAAGATCAAAAAGGTCCCAGTGCATAGAAAATTCTTCTTCAAAGGTATGTCTTCATCCATCTATTGACCTAACAAATAATCTCATCCATGTATGTCTTCATCTTTGTATTGATACTTTTCCATGAAGTTTGAAAATACACTAACATACATGTGTCCCCTAAATTGATATCACACCCATCATTTATCTAGGAATCTAGTTGTAGACTTGGCTATCATGACTTTCATTTCATAATCAACCCAATACATGTCTAGGTTTTTGTAAAGAGTATCCAAGGAATGACAAGGGACTGAGTAACAAGATATTTTGTAGAAGAAAAAATGACATTAGAATGTGATGCATCGATTCCCCCTTCACATGCTATCTTGCATACATGTTGAAAAATTAGATTAGTTGCATCATAGTCATTTTATTCATCTTATCTATTTACAAATTCATACCTTGATGTTGTCCATGTGTGAATAAAGTCTTATACCTAGCTAATTCCTAGTAGGGGACTTATTCACATGTTAAGTTTACTTACATCATAGGGTTCTAAGTTCTAGAAGTCTTAGTTGTCATGCTTAGATCTTATCTTATCCTAGGTATTTATGATAAGTTATCTCATGTTATAATATTAAGACACATGTCATGATCTTGTCTAATCCTTTTGTAATACCCCTCATGTTACTGCTTGATTCTTGACATTCTCTGTGGTTTTTGTTTGGCACATTGTGATTTTGATGATACTGTTGATATTATGTTGTGGTAGCTTAGACTGTTACTGATTATATACTCTTATGTTACCATGGATATTATGATGATATTTTATTACGATTGTTTTGATGAAATTATTTGGAATGCAGTAGTCTAGAGGATAGTAATTGATGATATTGATGCAAATTAATGTAAATTTATAATGCTTTAGATGATGATATGTTTTGGTGAGGGGACAGGTAGCATCACTCGTTCACGAGCGCCCTGCTACACTGCGAATCCTTCTCATGATGCTTTGTAATTGATTATATGTATATATGTTGTGTATCACCTTGTTGGATGCAGGCTTTGCAGGAATAAGACTTGATTCCACCTATTTCGATAGGTCTGGGCGAGCATTGTACCAACCCAACGGCAGGAAGTTGAACAAAGGTGACATGGAAGTAACTCTGTTCCAAAGTGTCAACTGTCTTGCACCTTTTTGGTTTTGTGCGTCTTGGTCATAGCCACTTTGTTGTTACGTTTGTCTTGGTATGTTATTGTGCTTTCATGACTTATCTAATGTGGTGTATGATTTTATATTGTGATTTAAATAATTAAATGATTAATAAAATAAAGCATAAAGTAATTAATGAATAAATAAATAAATAAATGTTGTAGTAGTTTGCGGAAATATTAAATTTGTTTTGAAGAAAATTTTGCAAATGGTTGATTTTAATTATTTTAATGTGCGTGTATTTATTTAATTTGGTTATGGAAATGATAAATTAATAAATAAATAAAAAGCTCAATCTTTTGTGGATTCGAATGTATTTGAATTTTATTTTTGGAGAAGTGACTTTTGGTATTCACTGGAAGTGGAAAAGGAAGAGACTTTTTGTGTGAGATTTTATTTAGAGGATTTTGGGTTGGTAGGGGGTTGCATTCTCTTTCCAATAGATTTTGGAGAAATTTGGCAGTCAATTTTCCTGTTATAGTATTGCATTCTTTTATTATTCTGAGAATTCATTGAGGAATAAGATTTGAGTTGAGGGAGGATCTTGGAGCTACTGCTAGGAAACAATCATTGGCGGAGGATTGGAACGGCAAGAGGGATAGAGCTTCTATAGATCTTCTTCAAACACAGGACGCCAGGTTCTTTTCTTATTTATTTGCTGTAGCATCAAATAAAATAGCAATTGATAGGAATTGTTTCGCTGTGTATGAAATTTTCATTTGGAGTTGGAATTCAAATGTTTGTGGAAAGAAAATCTATTGGGTTGTTGTTTAATCAACGGAAATTTAACTGGGGATCGGGATTGCTGTTTGTTAAAATGGAATTTGGTTGGGTTTTGGACTGTCAATTATTAGATTGAAATTTCTGGGAGCTTGGGACTATTGTTTATTTAAATGAAATTATTTGTTGGGTTTTTACTGTTGATTATTAAAATGAAACTATGATTGGAATTCTGGAAATAACCAGTAGTACTGTAGCTTTGTCTGGAAAATATAATAACTCAACTTAAGAATAATCACTTTACTGGAAAAACTGGGTTGTGTATATTCTAGTTTATATATAATCATGCACAGAAAAATTGTACAGTGTTTATCTTTCTCTGTTTTCGAAGTATTCAAAATACAATATATATATATATATACGTATATATATATATATTATATTTGATATACGTATATATATATACCCACATATATTTATATATACATTTACAAATGTTGAATGTAAATTTAATTATTTTTGAAACTCGCCGAATTCCGTTGGTATATTTTATGTTGTTTGATATTAATAAACTACCGACTGAGTGGTGGTTCGGCCTCGGCCGTACCCACCACCCAGCTGGGGTGGCACCTGTGCGGCAGTCTGCAGACTGTCCACGGCAGTCCTACGGACTGCTGCGAACAGTCCGTAGACTGTCTGCAGCCGGGTGTAAACCCCGTGGCTTTTGATAGCCGTGTCCATTAAAAAAAAATATATAAATTATAAAATACGCGCTTTACTTTTCTTTTAAACGAAAATTCGTGTTTTGATTTTTAATATATGCATTTATAAATATATATATATATATATATATCATATATTTATTATTTAATTTAATTATATTTTATGTCACAATTTCTCTGTTATATTTATTTAATTAAATTCTGTCTGTAAACAGATCGTTTCACTTTCTGGTATGAGCAAAATTTTATTAGAGTGGAAATGTGAAAGGAATTTCTATTAATTTGTTAAATTTTAAACTTGATAATATAATATAGTAAAAAGGCAGATTGGGAACATATATCAGCATTGATTGTTTAATTCTTTATTTTAATATGTGTATGGTAGAAATGGAACTTAGTATAGGAATTGAATAAGTTATCTTTTATTTTTATTTTGTGAAATTGTAGTCTTGTAGACTTGTGGGTTTTGGACATTGTTAGTTCTTTGATGTGGGAACCCTTTTTGTGTTAGTGCTTTAGTCTTCCAGAGGATTGTGATTTTGTTGAATTTATATCTCTTCACTTTGAGTTTCTGTTAAGTTAAGAATGGGGTGTACCGAATTATGAGATTTTGTTATGGTACTTAATTTACGAGATGAGTTATGCCTCGTGTAATATTTTGTTGTTGGGCATCGGCTGTTTAAGACTGGAAACGAACAAACCCCCGCTTTGGTTTGGCTGGGTCTCTAG
>VDFB02341963.1:0-64310 GCA_007258455.2 Sequoia sempervirens
CTTTATTTTAGAGAAAGGCTTGGTGAGAATGTATGTCGTTTGCTCATCAGTGTTGATATACCTCAATTGTATAGCTTTCCTCAATACCATATCTCTGATATAGTGGTATTTGATCTCAATATGCTTGGTTTTGTCATGAAAGACAGGATTGACAGAAATCTTCACACAGCTCTGGTTATCACAATGAATGATAGTAGGCTCCATTGATTGTCCAAATCAATCCTGCAAGGAGCTTACGAAGCCACACTGCTTCCCGAGCTACCACACAAGCTGCAATATACTCTGCCTATGCTGTACTCAATGCTTACAGATGACTGCTTCCTGTTGCACAAGGAAATCATAGCAGATCCCAAACTAAAGCAACATCCAGAGGTGCTCTTCCGATTAGTGACACACCTTGCCCAATCAGAATCAGTATAGCCATGCAACTCCAGATCCACACCTGAAGAATATCTCAATCCATATCCAACTGTGCCACGCAAGTATCTTAGGATATGTTTTGTTGTAACAAGATGTATCTACTTCAGTTCACACATGAACTGACTAAGTGCACTCATTGCATAACAAATATCTGGTCTAGTGTTAACTAGATATATCAACGATCCAATCAACTGTGCATATAGAGGATCCACAAAATTTGAACTAGCTGCAGCCTCCTTAAACATCTTCTTCAGGTTCTGTAGGCTCCCTCTAAATCTTCAAGTACTTGCATCAACCTTCTGACCTCTTTGTCCAAGATTTCCTACAACACTTGCCTTAGATAAATGTTTTCCAACTCACACCTCTGGTACTGTAGAGAGTTCAGGGTAGTCCTCCTCGACCTCATCCCAGATCACACTATTCTGAATAGGTTTGCGGAGCTACCAATGTCAAATCTAGATGACAGACTTGTGCAATTATGATCTCAGCAGATGAAGAGGTCTTTCAAGAATTTAACACTTAGCCTTGTAATACAGTAATCTTCACTTCTTCTCAGTGAGTTACAAAACTCCTTCTTAATCCCTGCTTCAGAGATTGCAAAGAATACTTCTGGAAGTGAGCTCCCTCTAGCCACCAACTTAGTCCCATGGCTGCAAGTTGTGACTTCATGCTTGATCATTTCTTTGGTTGGCATGACTTCCTCGCAAGATGCCTCAAGCTTTTCATCACTAAGCAATCTCTCATCACCTTCTTGCTCCTAAAATTGTCCTGAAAGCATTTTAGAGAGAGATTACTAACAATTTATAACTATCCAAAGAAATATCAAAGCTAGAATCATACAAGGTTTACTATTCCAAGTTATAGCATGAACACATAATAATTTATGAACAATATTAAAACATAAATAATTGAATCAACCTATAAGAGAAATATATCAAAAGATCATAATGAAGGGATAAAGAGACTTAACTTTATTGAATTATGATATATCTCTTCCTTCCATCTTTTGCTCCTCTCGAGAGTGCTAATCTCAGTACAACAAAAGACAATTTGCACAACACACATTATGCAGTCAACATATTCAATATAGGACCAACCTTCTCAAGGAACCATTGCAGTCCATGCACATAGAGAATTGTATCGATGTGACCATCCAATCACAATGAATTTGCATTTCTCTTTTCATCTCAGAGTCACACTCAGATATCTTCACAATGAAATGCAATGAATGATTGACATCTCCAAGGGATCTTATGCCAGTGATCACTTTTACCAATCACACATGATTAAAGTAAACAAAGTTAGACCTGCACAACTCAACAGACTAAAAAATTCAGTCCAGAAGAAAAAAATGATTGCAAGAGTACAGACAAAAATACTTATCTTTTTCTGTTGATACACCACAAAAAAATGTTTCTTCTCTCAAAAGCTCATCTTAACTTAGAATCTGTAGAGGTGGCTAATTAAATTTGAATATGGTCTTTGACCATTCAAATTTATGGATGCACTCCAACTGCGACCCACCTAGGATTGCAATACAGGTGTAACAAGCTCTATGATGTACCTTGATGAGGCAAACATCTACAACTCAATAATTGTTGTTCAATAAATGTGCTCTGGCATTCTTCCTTCAACATTTACTTTCAATTCTTCTCTGAATAATTTCCACAAATCAAAAAATGATGAGTGTTCTCAAGGTGACACCCAGGCTTATTGAACTCTTAGGAATTTTCTAATACTCCAATCGTAGATTTTTTTTGAAGACTGCATACTGCAGTTTGACTCTTCTCCACCTTACCAGGCTACGATGGGCTTCCATGCAATCTTGCTATCTATAATGTTGGCGGAAGACTTTAATTTCCAGGATCACTTCTGTCAACTTTGACATGGCTTCAGATATTATAGATTTGAAATTTGTACTGACAGCAACACCACAGCTGCCAAGAAGATGTCAATGCATTATCTCCAGCACACTTGATAGATATGCGACTCCTTGACTCGACAACATGTCCCGATAAACTTCACCCTTTCAGGCACTAAGTAATCTTAGATAGATCACAAAACTGAAGATGCGACAAAAGAATTCAATCAACTTGAATATACATGACTACTCACATTCTCACAAGCTCGCGACTCATATTCTCAAGTTGTTCCAAATAAAAGGGGCGAAAGGTGCAAGCTGATGTTTTCCGGAAGCTTCTAATACGAACTCTACCAATTCCGAAGATTCTAAATCCCGACTTCATCACATAATGGCTCCGAAATGTCCTCTCGATAACCCATGGAAAATACGATTGCGGCTAATACAAGGCTATGTATGACTTCAATTAAATACTTTCACCTGAGATGCAATTCCCATTATTATCCATGTGCTATGATGAATAAAACACTATTTCTTCAAACTATATATGGCATGACTTAATCTCCACCAATATCAAACTATAGATTGGGATCACCAACGCATTGTAGTCTTGCCAAGTATTGAACACCTTTATGTTATTCGCCATGATAATGTAGAATCGTCTTGAGTCCTTTAACTTTTCCTAGATCCGCAAGAGCCCCTGATACTTATCGATACCTCATTGCTTCGATTCTTTTGACATAGATTTTTGCCATATCTGATCAGATCTTTTCTAAGACCCACTCTGATACCATGTTAATTTTATGATCAGATTTAATGCACATATTTTAATTCAAAAATCAGACACTATAACACAGTAGATACCCTGGGAAAACCCTCTACTTGAGGGAGAAAAAACCTAGCAACAATATATCACTTATATATTAAATCTCAATAATGAAAGACTCCTTTACAAGAGGTCGATATGAAGGACAAATACAAGCACCAATGAATGATGCAACACAACCAACTCAAGAAGACAATTCATTAATGCAAAACTCAGTCTCAATAAATATTGAATTGCCTTGTGAAGAACTCGCACTTGATGAAGGACGAACTATGATTAAATCTGAATGCTCAATAATGAATTTTCCATCGAGTATATATACAATATGAAGGGAGAGGTCGTGTCTCTCCAATACATCAAGTCGGCCACCTTGAAACATTACGTCTTCAATAGTCAAGAAGTTGACTACCTTAACATTCACGCCTCCTCAATATTCACATTATATCAAGGTCAGCCTTGATAATAATATTAATTGTGCCTCTTCATTATAATATGTCGGCCTTAACAAATGGATATAACTCTTCAACCATCGTGCCTCTTGATGACTCAATAAATTAAATAGTCATAGGCTATAATTTAATTTACCTCATGTAAGAAGATCGTTGGAAGAATACTACTGACGCTGCCCAATAAACATCAACAATGATTGTCAACAATATCAAATTGTCCGATCTAGATGTTGTAAATAGTAAAGTAAAGAAACCTAATTGTTAGCAGAATAGGACCTATCTTATTATAGTAGGTGTGTGGATGATAAAACACCAATAGGTAAGAACAGTCATGGAATTTTCCAACTAGTACAAATTTGTCAGAAGATATTGATTATGAATGTTGAAATTTGCTATTAACAGGAAATCTATTACTTATATAAATTCTAGGATCCGAACTAAAGAACCCTATATAGGTCCAACAAATCAAATAGATTTGTTAATGACCTAAAATTGAGGTTGGGATCTAAAACAATGAGACTTAAAAGGTAAAATTGATGTTTCTCTAATCTTTGTGTAAACAAAAACAAAGTTTGCTAAAGTTTAATTTAAGCTATCAAATAAAATGCATATAATTAGTTAACAATTAATTAAGATTTCTAAATATAAATAAAACAATCAATCATTCCAAAACACACTGTTTTACCTACTTCTCATATCTTCCAACTATTCTTATCTTATCTATTTCATGTCTAATCATTCCTTGTTACAAAATTCAATACTACAATGAAAATGAAATTACTATAAACAAAGTTGACAAACTTATAATTAAAACACTATAAAGGCAAGTATTCGCCACATGGCACTTGTTTTAACTTTTTCAATTTGATTTTACTTGCAAATTTTAATATAAAAGTTACAATTTTAGATTTAACAGTTTTAATATAGTTTAATACAGTTTTAATTTTTGAAATTTAATTTATTTAAGAATTTAACTATATTATGCTCAACTTTATAATAATTTTATTTATTAATATTGAGCTTATATTTTTAATGTTTATATTGTTTGTAATTTATTAATTATATTTCTTATGTACATATTTATTAATATTTCAACTCTACAAAATTAAAAAAATAGTTTTACTTTTTTATTTTAATATATATTTTGACTTTGTATTTAGTTTATTTCTATTTTAATTTTTAATTTAGAATTAAATTTGAAATTTATTTTAATTATTTGTCTTTTTATACAATTACAAATAATAATTAAAAGTTATTAGAATTAATTTAATTTATAATTAATTTTCTTATTAAATTTTAAATTATTGTACAATAATTATATTTTGAATTTTTATTTTAATTTATATAATAAATTACATTTCAACATTAAAATCTAAAATAAAAGTTAAAGAGAGAGAAATCACTAAAGATAGAGAGCACCTCAAACCTCCCAATGCCTTTGACCCCTCTTTTAATACAACAATGGATGGATTGGAAGCCTCAGAGGTTTTGTTTCAGTCGTGTTTGGATCCTTCCAAGTGGATGCATAGTTGATTTGAAGCTATCACTTCTCCATTGAGACCTTTGTTGCACAAACATCATTTGCTAAATGATCTACTAATTGACTTCATGTACTACATAAATGTATGCAACTAATAGACCAAAAATTTCCCTGACCTTCCACACCTCTTGGGCATACCTATTGCACACCAAGGTGTGATTGCCAATTTTATAATAACAATTCAATAAGTTATACCTAGAAGAAAAATATGAAAATATCTTTATAACAAATGGTATTGTAGTATTCAACTACTAGGGATTTTAGATTAAGTTTTGGTCCAATCTTTAAAAAGTCATTTTTAAGACACTTTGTGCTATTTTGACAAGTGCGTTATGAATCACACCTCCAAATCTTAGTTGTAGATAAATAAGAGTCCACTTTACATTTCTGAAAAAATAGAAATCTTACAATATTCCATGTAACGAATACATATTGACTAAATTAGCTCGCACAACTAGTGACCCTCTCCCCTAATTTTATAATAACCATTAGATCAATGTATCCAAATAGATGGTCTCCCAAACAGTGAAAGATCACAATGCAAACTTCCACTGCTGTTCTAAATTCCAAAGATCACGCGGAGAGATCATAATATTGAGCCACGTGGCAATATCAAAGGACACGATCTTGCGATGGCGAAATCGAAGTTCGCGCTCTGTTTGCCCTAATCTGCTTGACATTTACTTCACGCCCTAAAATGGTTGATGTTTCCTTTGTGCCGTAATCTGATAATTTCGCCCGGCCTTTAACCAGAGCAGTCCACACAACTCAAGCCTTTCTTCGCACTATAACTCATCGGAAATGGTAAGCCTTTTTTCTCTTTTTCTCTTCTAAGCTTTGCGCTTGACTATTGCTTTTGTTTATACTGTAAAAACCTTCCACATACATCAATGTCTTCAACTTAATTTTCTAAAAATAACTAAAGTAAAAAAGAAAAAAATTGAAAGAAACTGCAAGGCTTTAGTATCCAGGAATTTATTATTTAGGGTTTTCAGGTTTTGGGGTTTAGGGTTTAATAAGCTTATAGCGAACAGCAGCTAATGATTCTTGTTGGTAGTTACCACTTCTTCGTGCACGTGATTTTAATACAGAAAGATGGTTCTCATATGCTGGGGAGGCGTGCTGGCTAGACTGGGACTCAAAAAATCACCTTTGCATTCAATTTACTGATATTGAATTGTCATTTATTTCAGCTTGAACTGAGCTTGGAGTCTTAACATAGGCACTGCTAGAACAAGGTTTTTGTATCCCAACATTGGAAACATGATAGGAGCTTTAAGTTGAACCCGTAATGAATTCCTTTAACTTAACCCCAGGATTTTTAAAACCATATTCCATTCTGTCGATAGAAATTCATGCTGCTAGAATTAACAGTGATGCCAATGGCTTTTAGTGGGAAATTGATGAGTATTACTAGCTATCGTTGCTGCAATCTGTAGAAGTGTTGTTCAAGATGATGTCTCCTCGAGTGAGACAAGGTTTATCTTTGTTTGATGAGGCTAGGAAAGCGGTTTTTCTTTCTTGATCTTGTAAAAATTACTAATTGCCTTGTTTTGACAAATCTCTCGAATTTTGTATGTGCAAATGTTATGTTTTTAACCGTTTTGGTAACCTATCTATTTGAAAATGTTATGTATTGCGTCCTTGAATGGCAGAATCGGTTATTTCTTCCTTTTTATGAAGTTACTTAATAATTGGTAACTGAGGTCTATATGAAATAATGCCAGATGTATGCAACGAGAATCTAGTTGTTTGTTCAACTTATGGAAACTGCAATGGAGTTCTGCATTGATCATTTTGAGAAGAGTGGGTTGCAAGCACGGCTTGATATGATTTACCTTAGAGAATTGTTCATATGAGTTGCATGTAGAGGACCTTTTAAGTCTGTGCATTTATGAGCAGCCATCGATCCCACTTCACCCAGACTGCAATGTAAGCCTCAAGTAAACCTGTTATTGTATCCTATGGTAGTTTTTTTTTAGACTGCAGGAATCAGGTAGCCCCCCCTAAAACTGCAGTGTGCCTGGTAAACTTTTTTCACATGACTGGTGACGCTGGTGTGACACGCCCTCTGGTACCACAGGGACGGAGGGGAGACTAGACCTTGTGACCTCTCGTCTGCAACAGGATGCTTTAGCCAATTGAGCTAGGCCCCCCACCCCATATATTATTATTAGAGGGGTAAACGCTTTTTGACCTGGAGCTATGAACCGGTGAGGTCCAGTCACAAACGGGGGACCTCATACCCAATATAAATTCTCAACAATTACACCCCTATGGGGTTTGAACCTCGATGGCAAGAATAAAAACACAACAACTCAACCATCACACCACGCCTCTATTGTATCCTATGGTAGTTTTAAGACAACGTCCTGAAGTTAATTATATAAAAAGGTGGCTTTTATAATTAAATCTTTAATTGAGATGCATAAGCTTAGATTTTAGAGGAGAGAAGCTTCACTGAGGAAAGATAGATGTTAAGTAAGTCCTGTACAGGCGGTTAAGAGACACTAAGTCTGGAGCCATATAGAGAAACAAATTCTGTTTAAGAGGGCAGAGGTGTATCAACCAGAGAGTTCATTTTCCATACAAAAAGCACTATTGTTATTGAGAAAATCTATATTTAAAATATTTTTGTAAGCCCTTTTCGTTGGTCCCATTAGATAGAGACAAATGATCGGTGGGTTTTGTCTTTATCCTAAAGAATATTTGGTTTGTTAGCGATTTTGACAAGCCCAAGGGAGCACCACTAATGGACATTTTGAGGGGCAGCTAATAGGAGACTTATATGCAAACAAAATCAATTTGATATACATGGATCATTGGTATAAGTATACACGTTCTTCTGCAACTGAGAACATTAATGCTTAGTGCCTAATGAGTGAGGGCTTCTACTGCTAACATTTATCCTAAGTCTTGTATATGTAGCCTTATAGTTTATCTTGATTAATAAATATTGATAATACATGCTTTCTAATCACTTTCTTGGGATGCTTCAGGCAAAACGAACAAAGAAGGTTGGCATTGTTGGCAAATATGGTGAGTATGTTTTTGTTTGTGTGTGTATGTAATCTATGTATGTATGTACATATGTGTGTGTGTATGCATATACATATGGCCATTTGTGTTGGTCTTTGTTTTTTGGTGGACAATGAATGAGAAGTGGGCTATTGTGTTGTTTAATTCAGGTACCAGGTATGGTGCCAGTCTAAGAAAGCAGATTAAGAAGATGGAAGTGAGCCAGCATTCTAAGTATTTCTGTGAATTCTGTGGCAAGGTTAAACAGTTTTTAAATCTATGATTTTCCTGTTACTTGCTATGTGATATTAAAGTTATCAACTTGTACTAAGCTATAAATGGGATTTTCAATTTTGTAGACTGAATGGATTGAGAAATTTATTTTATGTTTATTTTGGTTGAACGGGTTACTGTTGTACAGTTACATTTGGGTAAGAGATTTCTTTCTTATACATGCATACACTATACAGTTTGCAGTGAAGAGGAAAGCAGTCGGGATCTGGGGATGTAAGGATTGTGGGAAAGTAAAGGCAGGTGGTGCATACACATTGAAGTAAGTTACCTTCAAGTCAGTCATTTTACATATTAGATTAAGGTTCACCAATTTTTGCACATAGAGACTACTCAAAATGCTTCCAAATAATTGAATATTTACATGGAGTATTGAGCAATTATAGTTTAGATGATTTCTTGTGTAGTCTTCCTCAAGTTTCTTTGTTCTTTTTGTTGGTAATGTTTTTGCAGCACTCCTAGTGCTGTCACAGTGCGCAGCACTATTAGAAGGTTGAGGGAGCAGACAGAAAACTGATTCTTCTCTATTATTTTCTGGCAGTTTTTAATAAGAAGGAATGCACTTGAACCAAATGTTGTTTTGAGGAGCCAAAATTCTTTTTATGAAATTTGCCTCCAATTTTTTGTCCTTTTAGAGTCGTACAAGTTATTTTTATTGTTTGAGTTTGTGTTGTCTGTCTGTTAATTGTGGCAATTGTGTTTTCCCTTTCTAAATGCTCAAAATGGAAATGTTATATTGGAAAACTTCATACGAGTTCAAGAAAAATGAGATTTTTATATGTTTACAGTCATTTTAAGTCTTGTTGTTGAATGGCTTAAATGTCAATTTTAGCTAGTACTAAAGGTTAATTTGAGGACATTAAGAAGACCTCGTTGCAAAAATATGCTTCATTTCAAAGCCTGAAAAATATTACACTTTGAACAGAACCTTTTAAACATAGTTTATAAATGTTAATTTTTTTGTATATTCTATTTTTTTGTGTACCACAGTTGCTGAGATTTATACAAGCAAACTTCATTGTAAATGTTGTTATTGGTCATTTTAAGTTATTAGATTTGAAAATGCTAACAAAAGCCCCTGTGCGGCTTAATTCAATCCTGAAAGGTATAGCTCAGAAAGCAAGCACGGAAAGTCTTAAATGCAAACATAGCTCCGAAATATTTTGAATGTCTGTACTTCAAAAATTGTGTACTAATTATATGGTTCTCAAATTTATCTAAATGCCGTTTCAAATGAATCTGATGAGGAACAGAGGAATACAACTTAATTGATGTCAACTATGTAGTAAATATCAGGGTAGGCAAGCAAAATATTATGCTATATATACACAAAAAAATTATCACATTGGACTGAATATTTAGTACATCTGAAGTCAAAAACAATATTTGATAATCATTATTAGAGTGTAGAAAATTTCTCAAAGGTAAAGCATCTGTAGGAAATGGGAATTAACTATAACTTTCTGACGTGCATATTTTAGGGTCTGGCAATCAAATAATACCAGTTTGATGACTATATAGATTGGTAGTCAATGGGGAATGGTCTTACCCAATTATTTTATAGGTTTTTGGATGCTTTCTTTTTGGGTTCTGAGGAAACAATGATGCAGGAATTAGAAAAACATTGGTTAAAGTGAAAACAAAAATTGTGCTGGTGTCTCTTGCAGACCTGATGGTCAGCAATTGTTCACATATTTGTGAAAACATTCACTTTGATGTAGTGATGTTGTTTGTTGTTTACATTATATGTCAGTATTTGGTGGGCTTCATGTTTGTGTTAACAGTAACATAGGGGTATCAATGATCGGGGCATCTGGATGTGTGGTCCTATCTCTTCATTGTAAATTTAATCTTAAATGTGGCTCTTGCAATGGACAAGAGGCCCTGAGGCTTGTGAAATATAAGATGATGAAGTGCTCCATGTGCGGGGGCTGTGTTTAGAAAGCAGATAATTTTTTTTACTCTGATTGTTAACTTTCATATGTTAGTAATCGTGCATTGGATTTCAACCCATTCCTTGATCTGTAATCACCTGGATGTTCAATTTCAACATTTATCAATATGAGACTCAAATTCCCACCTTGTATCTTACAAGTATTTGAACAACATAAAAGATTGCAAATTATGATGTTATCACTCCCCCTGGCTGATTTCCAGGCATGATACATTAAATAACGGGTGATAGAATAGGCTCACACCTACTTATGTTCTACAAATATCTGCAATTAAACCAAGCCTTGGTAAATGAATCAAGAACAACAACGAAATAAAAGATGACACAATATTTACCCTTAAGAAACGTAATATGTGAGGAGACCATCAAGAATCCACCATCAAAATATGTTGTAAAAGTTCCTTTCACTTGTGATTAAACCTATGTAGGGCAAGTACAGCATTTTTACAAGGTTTTTTCAAATATGCATCAGATGGTGTGATGAGTTATCATTTTTAAGATTTATGATGTCTTGGCATATGATGGGAGAGGATTCACACTTAGTTGATTGCCTTTAAATGTTTGAGATAAATCATTTAACACTTTTCCTAATAAAGATTCATGACTTGTTTTGAGCTCCACGTTTGCTTCATACACATGCTTGATGGGATGAAATTCACTTTGTTGATTGCTCAATAGGTTTTGGAGCCAACCCATTTAACAATTATCTCGTCTAGAAATGTTTTCTATACGAGATTCATGCCTTGCAAAGTTTGAGAAGCATATTTTGCACACATACATGGGTGGGCATATGACCATGTGTGTGTAATGGCAACATGGAGTGATTGCCATGGAGAGGGCAAGGTTCAAGCCATGTAGAGCTTGCTTCTAATGTGAATCTAACTAGTGATGGTGTGTTTTGCCTTACAATTTGTACCATGGAAACTCAATTTATTGAATGACCTTCCAAAAAATTTGATATAAGTTTTAAATTTAGAGCAAAAATTAATTTGAATTCACATCAAAGACTAGACCACCACTAGTGTCCTTGCTTTGGATTGATTGAAATTATAAGGCATGTGCCATAAGCATTCTCAACATGTAGGATGGGAATGCCATTAAGAGATCTAAATGACTTGCTTGAGGTTTTTTAAAGTCCAAAGAATCCTAAATGAATTAAAAATCACTAATAGGAAAATGTATCACACTAAAAGGTTAACTTATAGATTTAAGGAACCAAAATCTCAAGTTTAGTAGCACCCTAATCTTGTTGATAATTAACATGGGAGATTTGTGGCCAAGGGTTTTGTATGCACCATTTCTCATTAGCTGAATTTTAAAAAGTAATGGACGATTTTTCTCATGTTATCTAGTAAATGACATCAAATGTTTTACATTAAGGCTTACTATACCATTACCATGTGATGTTATAAATATCTTTACAATTTTTATGTTGAGTTAAAATCAAGAGGTTGCTTAATCACAGTATCAATGAAATATGATAGTAACATGATTATGGTTTAGAATGCCTCTAATGTGATTTTATCATGTGCAAATTCAAAGGACATTCATTTCAATCACCTTGATTTATGTGGGAGTGAAGTTAAATTCTAACTCTATATTCTTGAACAATTTGTGAAATTGAAGTATGTGAAAAATCATTTCTTACTATAAAATAGGTTACAACAAAAATTAGCTATTGGATATGGCTTGCACTTCTAAGGTCAAACATTTTTTTTTTGTGTCTAGCCAACTCCCATTTCTCCCTTCAAGAAATGATTGCACTTCTACCCAACATATAGATGGAAGAATGATACATCATTTTGGCCTCCTTGTATCCATGTACCTACAAGGGTAACATGGGTCCTCCAAGAGGGGCTAACAAATAGAAATCAAGCAATAATTTGGCAATGACAAGACAATCAACCAAACACATATCTACAGATGGAACAAAGTTACTACTCCTAAGGGTCATCTTCCATCAAATAATCCTCTTCCCAATTGTGATAGTAGGAGGAAAGAGGATAGCCTAATAGAGGGACCACAACAAGAGTGGTACTAGGAGAATCACCTCCAACAAGATGCAAAGGGCTACCTACTAGCACTTGCACCTACAGGAGGTTCAAGGGAGACGCCGATAGGAAATAAAGGGAAAAGAATAAATGAATTGAAACAATACATAATTGGTTATATAAAAATATATAGACATAACATTAGGTATATGAAATATTCCTATAAAATCGGATGAGTTGTAAAAATATAAAAATTAAAAAATGGATCTTCTCATTTATTGTTGGAAGAATTGGTTGTAGGGAACGATACATAGGTGCAATACGATGCCATAAGATGTAAAAGCAAAAGCATGAAAGAAAAGTATCAACATCTTTTGCATATGTAAAACATCAAGTACAAATAAGACATATTTATAGTTAATAGAGGACATAAAATCATTTGAATATCACATACAATTTACATAGTTTTGAAGTAGATCTCTAGTACATACTATCTAGATACTTTTGGAATGTAAATTTATTGCTAGGTCCACTACCTTGTTTGTATCAATAGGTAAATAACATTTATCTCAAAAAGTTCACAAAAAGTAGCACGCTATCCATAGTTGGTAGACCTCATAATCACATTACAATATTATACGATATACACATTTGGAAAACTAAAGTTATTTTGAGACATTGTTTAGATAGTTCTAGAATGCGAGTCTTATGTATGAAGCACCGCCTCATCTGTAGTGCTCAACAACTTGCATTTCCCGTAAGAAAGTCCAAAAGGCAGCTAGTGTGTCACAAGTTGAATGGATGCAATTCAATGTCTCTTCCATTGACTGAATTTCAAAACCTTGCACACTATGTATGTTTGGAACAAATGTCCTTGCTTTCTATAAAAAGTCAAAGCTATTAGTAGTGATATCGGCTAAAAAATCTTGAACCATGCTTATAGGAATTCCGCCCCAATTGATCACGAGAGATGAAGAAAATAGAAGATCAAGGGAACTATTGCTACTTGATATTTCAATGATGTCTGTATGGCGACCAAAATTTGCCATTCCTAAATGAAACAAATTTAAGATTGTACCTAATGTTAGCTAATATCAAAAAATCATTCAACTCCGCACTATAGAAAAATAGATTAACAAGACTTAAAAAAACATAAGTTAATTAAAAAAATTTATTAATTCTTTGACATTGTTAACTTTAGCCACACTTAATTTCTTTTTCTTATTGCTAATTTTAAATATTTACATTTATATTTACAAAAAAGAACTATAAAATAATGGATGAGGTAGCTATTTTTTAGAGATTTGACTACAAGTAAAATAAAAGAAAGCCGAGCTTAAATATTTAAAAAAGTGAATACAAACATTTTAATTTCTTAATTGTGATTGAATAACTACAAAAGATAAGATAACACATACAAACAGCAAATAAATAAAAATTATGTAATTTTTGTAACAATATTGTATCAATAAAATATAATTCGTACAAGATAAAAAAGAGCCTTCTAGATTAATTAAACAAAACATAATAATGTGAGATATCTTCAAGTATTTAGTATTCACTTACAAATATGTTGCAATTATGAGAGAATATAAGAAAATAACATCTTACAATACATAAAAGAAATCCAAGTAAAAAATGTAAATAGATTAAAAAAATTGATAAAAAAACATTAATTTTTTTTACCTAAACTCATCAATTTTGATGTCCATCAAACTGTGATTGAATTGAACATTAAGATTGACTAAGGCTAGCATGAGGCCTAGTATTAAATTTTGGCAAACACTCCAACATCTTAGAACAACATTAGCTTGCACAATCCAACTTTTTACTTCAAGTCCTGGCACTTCCTCGCAAACCCAAACCCCTAAAAACAAAAAAGATACACCTACAAATGTTCTTCCTTCTTCCATTCCAAGCATAATTACACCGTACAAAAAGAATCTTTTAACAACAAAGATGCATATTCTCAGCTTTTGGAACAAACCTACCATAAGTACACATTAAAAGTAGGGAAGATTGATCACAAAAAACTGAAGATAAGGCAAGTGAACACACCAAAGCAAATATGTGACACGCTAGCTCAAATGGAAACAAATCGAAATATTGAATTTTATCAAATGCCTCTGTATTATCACTGCTTTGATCTTTATACAGATCATAATGTTCCATTTTACAGGTTTCGGAAATTATAAAAACTTTATTGAAATTTTTATCATAGATGGATAGAAACTTGCTTGCTTTCTCTTAGTAATATTCTTTCTTGTTACTTTTAAGGCTAAGTACAACATATAAATATTTTTTGTTGCTCGAATGAACGTTAGTTTTCAGAATGCATTTATAATACATTAATAGTAGCATATTTTTCAAAATCTTAACCAAAAAAGGTGAAATTAATTTTGACCACTGAGGTGAAATTAAAGTTAATTGCTGCAACCTAACTATAACTTTCAACATTATTCTTGTAACTAAGACCAAATTTCCTAGTGTTGATTTCTTCAAATATTCCAACATTATAACCACCAATTAAATTAATAGGGATTTACTAATGAATTTGGGCAAACAATCTAGCAACATCATTGCAATTAAAGCTAATACGAATCCAATAGTTGAATCTTGTCAAACATTCTGACATAAGTACTATACCTAGGTTTTAAGTTTGATCATGTTTTCAATTGTGACAATAGTGTTGTAGACAGTAAGTCTCATCTAGCCTTGTCATCAAATTCAATCGTCATTAACATTGAATAAATAGATGTAAAATAATTATAATAATTGAACAATAGCTATTAGTGCAGTGATCCAGAAAAGTTCATGACTGTATTCCTAAAAACCTCATTTACAGAACTATAAGTATGTGTGCTGGCTAGATAAGGCAATGCACAAAAACAGGCAGAAAGTGGAAAAAATAGTAAAAGCTAAATAAAGAAGATGTATTCCCAAATAAACCTAAGTTCTACGTCCAAATATTTGAAGATAAATGCTAGTTGGTTAAAAGCTGATCACGAGTGAAAAAAGGATTAAGAAAAAGAAAATTAGAATAAGCTGAAAGCTGGAAATATATTTGTGGCAACCTGTTTTCCAAAATTAGGAGGATGGTTTCTTGCTGAGTAAGGACAAGCACAAATAAAAAGCAGGAAGCAACAAAAGACAACTAAAAGATAAAATATTAAAAGTGAAACCTGAAACCTTATTCCTTCAAAATCACTTTGTTCCATAATCTGTTGATAGAAATTGTCCAGATGAAGAGTCACTCATAATCAAAATTTTAAATTATATTCCCAAAAGCTCAATTCTGCATCATTGGTGTTCGTATTGGGGATTGTGGAGCTTGACACGTATGCGTAGCTAAGGGAGCAGCTGGCACTAGAGCAGGACGTGTTTTACTTCCCAGGCTAGCGGGTGTCTGTTGAGCAGCGGTGCCTGAATGGGGCGAGGCTGAGCTAACTGCCACCACTTGTTCACAATTTAATCCCCTTTACCTTATTTACAATATTGACGAGGGAATAGGGATTTTTTTTGGCGATGCTTTTTCTCTGCTGAGGTCTCTCTTCCCTAATTCAGATGCAACACCTTACATTTATTACTTTTCTACTTCTTTTATATTTCCATCTTGTGTCTCTCCAATTCCACCGTCAGCTTGTTTTTCATCCTTGTCAAAATGGGAGTTGTGTACAATTGTGTGACACAGATACCCGTGTACAAAATCTGCAGTTAAGGTCTCAGACTAATCCCTTCCAATGGCCTAGAATTTTGATTCATAAGGTCCAGTTGGGATTGTCAGTACTGTGAACTAGCGTTCAATATGATAAAGTTATAACTTTTAGGTCTTTTTTCTTTTTGTTTCCTAATATAATCAGAAATATTGGACAGAAAACGGTGCAAGATGACGATGAGAACCTTTTGGATGATGAAGGACTCTGATTAGCCCTTAAAGAAGTTTTTCTTTTCCTCCAGAGAAAAAATATGTGTACTTTCATGTGTATTTCAGATTTACTCAGTGACAATCCTATGGAGTCTTCATTACAGCAAAATCCTCAGATCCTGTTTACTTTGTTATTTAATGGTTTATTGTTCATATATTTAGTATTTTCTGGGTTCATAGTTTGTGGAGCAAAATGCTACAGCAAAAGTTGTTACTTAAAATGAATAAAGGATTATTGTGACTACTTAAGAGGAATTTAGATTTAAAATACAATAAAAACTTTGTTGTTTCCTTTAATCATAAATAGAAGATATATATTTTTGCATGCTTTTACAAGCAACAGTTAGCTTGCTATTTTATTGTGGTAAAACTGCGTTTGAAATCATGAGTAAGAAGAACCATAAACAAATATAATAAAATGCCTAAATAATGACAGTTAGCTTGTTATTTTATTGTGGTAAAACTGCGTTTGAAATCACGAGTAAGAAGAACCATAAACAAATATAATAAAATGCCTAAATAATGACATTTTTCTTAGGTCTCGACTCAACCATTTAAAACACTGTCATTAGAAAAACTCAACAAACAATGACAAAAAAATCCCCTCTAGTCATAGGCCTGTGCGAGGAGTGGAAGTTTCACCTCACACCCCTCTCTATGTGGCCAAATCTACCAGTTGTCTCTCACTTTATATGTTGCCCTGGTACCTGAGAGTGCACAACCTCCATCCATTCCTTTGTCAGCCCATGAAATTGCATAAAGGGAAGGTGAATGTCTGCAACCAATAACCAAGATGCAGGTTTTAGAAGAAAATAAGCAAACATTAGGGTTCGTAGATGCCTCTTAGGTAGTTTCTTAACGGCTGAAAATGTAGAATTGTTTTAGAGCGGCTAACAGATACCAAAAATAAATAAAACTCCCTGGACCATGGCAAGTGACTTACCTCAAGATTCTGCACAAAATTGTGTCGTGCTGTCTATGATGCCGGTGAGAGGAAAAGGGCAAAGTTTGCAAGAAAAATTACAAAACCCTACCATAGCAAAAATGGACAGAGTTTGCTGGAAAAACTACGAAGCCCTACCGCAGCAGATTTTTTTTAATGAGACGAACCAAAACCAATTTCCCTACAGTTGTTGCTTCAATCTATTCACAGTAAATATTACCTGATGGCACTGCATTTACATGCTCGATAGATATTAACAACACTACACTCTATTAGCCAGCTGGTTTTTGATACGAATTTAATGAGTGGAGATTTGATACGATTTTTAATGAGTGCAGATTTGATGTCAAGTCATGTCTACAAAAATGGATAATTGAAAATAGTTTCCGGCAACAGTTCAACGGCGTGAGTCAATTTTTCGACCGAAAGTTTGGCATCTGATGGTATTCAGGTTCGTGAGACAGGTATGCCGGGCTCTTGTGGACTGGCGAGTCCACAATAAGAAGCCTATCGGCTAAACAAGAGCAACCTCCTGTGCATTAAAAGGATTCAATTTCAATGATCATGAGCTAGAACTTTGTCCGCGCCTTCCCAATCGGGCAGTTGTCAAGCGCGATGGGGTACTTCGGGGCACTCTCCGGGGCGGTCGACACGGCAATCATCCGAATGGCTACGGTACCGCCTGCCCCACCCTTGGGAAGGCTCCTTACGGAGTCTAGCTTATCGAATGCCGGTCAGTCTCTGCTTTAGGGCACATCAGCAGCACGTGTTTTCCGTAAACTCCCCATGTCCCTTTCTAGCACGGGGCTATGCCCCTCGAGCTACTGTTGTTACTACTTCATCCCCTCAATAGTAGGGGGGGCAAGAGTTTCGGGAACATAGTTTCTACCCATAGATGGGCATTCTTGCGTTATTGAAATACTTTCCGCCTGTGGTGAGACGACACTCACCTAGGCCGACCAATGCTTCCAAACAAACTGGGCACTCTCTCGCCGACCCATTGGCCCGGGCTCAATCCGGCCGACGACCAAAGCCTAGCCCGGCGCAACCGGGGTTGCTTTGGTTTGGGCCGGAAAGAGTTGACCGGTTCGCTCCAGATGGCGCTTGCAAGATTTATCACTGACGTTCGTATGCTTATTTCAGCCGCATATGTACCCTCAGATGGTATTACCTTTCTCGATACAACCATAGAGAATTGTCGCTTCACGCCAGCCGCCTTCCCCTCCAGCGGCCACACAGTTCCGTCGGGGCTTTCCGACCCCTCAGTGAGGTGATGAGAGGCTGAAAATCCTATGTTTGGCGTCGGAAGCGTCTCCTCGGTCGACCCCACTCAACCGAGTTGTTCTCCCATAAATCGCTCAGAAGGATGAATCATATATCGGTCATATATTAGAAAGGTAGACCTTATGATTCTATACGTAACATGGTTGTTCTCACTTCACCCATGTTACGTAGATAATCTAGGATTGCAATATAGAAAGAAACGGTCAAATCGATGTCATCTACTCACATGTTCCCCCCCCCACTCTGATTTTGGCGAATTCGCCAAAGCGGAGAATGAACTCCTACCAAGGGAAAGGCTCTTCAAAAATTTTGAATGTTCCGTCCGGACCCCTCATTTGGGAAACCGAAATTGGGGTCGGGACGAATCCTAACTCAACCCAGGGAGAAGGAGTTAGGATTGGGGGAAGAGACATTCTTGGCCAGAATCGGAAGAGCCCGGGCGGACGGACGAATCCTTACTTCACCCAACCGGCCATTCCCTGTAAGGGAAAGGTAGAAGTCAGGTTGGGAAGGTAAGGAGGAATCAGAGAATGACCTCGGCCTATCCAATACCCCCCTATCGGGTGGTATTGGGCCTCGGGGGCGGGACACTCCATTCAAGGTTGAAAGGCAGCAACAAACAAAGAGTCTTTCTTTCTTGTCCAACCCCACCGACCATTCTTTCTGATTGGACGAAAGGCCCAGAGTGCACCTCCGGGTCGGGCTGCCGCCCTCCCCTCCGGGCCAAGGTTAAGGTTGGATAGGTACCGATTGGATAATTTGGCCCACTAAAGGGCCCTGGCTTGGGGGCCTTCGGGTAAGGAACCCCCAGCTGGTTCCTTCCCTGTAGGCGTAATGGTCACCTCCCCTTCTTTCTGATTGGACGGAAGGAACAAACGAAGAGTTTAGATTTATAGTGACTAGTTGGCCGGTAAGGAGGTACCTCCGCCCCTATCGGGGCTCCGGCCCACTCTTCCAACATGGATGGGTGGGCGGATAGATGGGTGGTCGGATGGTACCGTTATGGATAGATGAAATCTATACATAACATGACTTCATGTTGATATTGTTACGTATGAATTTCACCCCTTCTACCTGACCCTAACAACCCAGATAGAAGGAAGGTTGGGATTCTTAGGGAAGGATAAATCAGAGAATGACCTCGGCCCCCCCCGGTATTGGGCCTCGGTTATGGAAGGGCCCCCGAAGGGGACACTCCATTCAAGGTTGAAAGGCAGGAACAAATATTCTTTCTCTACAGACGGAGCAAACGAAGAGTCTTAATTCTCAATCTAGATCAGCAAGGTAGCCTCCCTTGACAGAGGGAGTGAAGGTTCGACTCCTTCCTGATCTCTGAATAGCTGTAGGGCGAACGCGACTCCAAATAAATGGTAACCCCCTAATTTGGATAGTCCTACAGCGGCCTCCCCTACCGGCTATCGTTTTTCGATGGGGCCCAACTCCGAGAGACAACCTAAAGGTTATACGGACCCGATGCTTGGGATCGAGCTTCAAGGATAGAGCTTGATCCCAAGGGGAGGGGAAGCGGCAACCCGAGAGGAAGAGTCTTGAAGGTGAGGGATGAGGTAAGCCGGGTGGGGCCCCACTTAGTGGCCCTCCACATGCATGTCCCATGACGGCAAGGTGTCGACCATAAGAGTGTTGAACTAGAGTGAGTAGAGCTCACTAGATGGAAGTAGTTAGAGTTATGGGTGGTAGCAGTTCAGGCTGGTTGGATAGTGGATAGTGGAGTTGGTTGTTAGTTGATGGTCGGATGGCCTTAACTGCTTGGGAGTGGAAGGGGATCAGAACACAAGTCAGTGGGATGGAGGAAGAGGGCAGGTAGTTGGAAGGATAATAGTCGTTAGGGCGCCGAGTGGTCGGTAGTTGAGGGGAAAGGACAAGTGGGAGCCTTGATAGAAGTAAGGGGGTGGTTTTAAGTTTCCGTCCCGACCCCAATTTCGGTTTCCCGAACGAGGGGTCCGGACGGAACCTTTGAAATTTTTCAATAGCCTTTAGCTTGGCGGGATTGAATTGTCCGCTTTGGGAAATGTCCTAAAAATGATAGGGGGGGACGACGAACTTCAGCACATCGATTTTGCCTGTTTCTTGCTATATTCAATCCTATATCATCTACGTAACATGGTTGTTCTCGATACTTAACCCATGTTACGTATAGAATCATCGGTCCTACGCCTCGCGAATATGACGTTGGCCTACCAAGTTGGCGATGCCCCATCATCACCCCCTACTATTGAGGGGATCGTAACTCCGTGCGTAACTCTGATCGAAACAATAAAGATAGAAGATAGTGAGGGAGTCTTTGTGAAGGATTCAAACATGCACTCCTTTGAAGATGAGTCATGTGAGTCCTTATTAAAATTAGGAAACAAGTTTCTTATTATTGTAAATAGGAATGTGAGTAGTGAAAGCTATAGGTGGAGGGGTCTCAACTTTAGGTAGTATAAATAAATAAGGGCTCAATGGGGGTGAGGAATAGTTGTACTTAGGTTTGTAGAAAGGTGGTGTTGGGCAATTTTTTGACTTGCATTTTGGTAGAGGGAAGGGGATATCAATATCAATGGTTGTTGGGTGAAGGACATCAAGAAATATCTGGTGGTGGGTGCACTAAAATGGTATTAGGGAAGCAAGGGTGGTACTATTTATGACATTGACATTTAGTAATTTGGGAGGCTCAAAAAAGGGTGTTAGGTTTGGAATTGAAGGGATGATGGGAGAACTAGTGGATGAAGCCAAGATGGTTTTTACCCTTTTGGGGTTTTGTGCATTCATATCCAAGGGAGGGGTAAGGAGAATTTTAGTCTCAAAATGGGGAGGTTCTTAAGGAGGTTTTAGGTAAGGAGATGGCTAAATTGGAGGGTGCCCAAGATCAGAATCAATTAGGTAGCTCACTCTCTAGTTGTGGTACATTGACAATGCTTGCAATCTTGTACAAGATGGTTCCATTGTGTACAAGCTAGATAGTCTGTTGAGAAAATAGGAGGGTTTTTTTCCGTGTGGGTTTCTTTTCTTCCCTAGTCAAAAAAATAGGAGGAACAGAGCAACTATCAAAGGCTGAGAAACTATGGGTGAGCAAGGACGTTCATGTACTATGAGTTGGTTTCCTCTAGTTGTCAAAGGAGGAACATGAGCAACCAATGAAGGATGTGAGACTAGAGAGGGAGATTTACTCAGTATGAGTGGATTTCCTCTAGTAGCTAAAGAGGTGGGGGGAGGAATGAAAGTGGCCACTAAAGACTTTGAAACCACTTAAGGAGTGAGAGGGTGTCTTAGCAAGGGTTTCTTTCCTCAAGTTGTTGAAGAGGTGAGAGGAGGAACAAAAGTAACCATTGAAAGGAAATCTATCAAGAGGGGAAAAACCACATAAGAGGAAGAAGGACCATTGACAAAAAATATTTGTGGATTGCCTTAACTTTTGATATGATTTGAATAAAAAAAATTTAAGGTTAGAGAGGTTTATTGGGGGTCAACCAAAAATAATCTAAGGAGAATTTGCCACACAAAGAGAGAGTCTGGAATCTACTATGGTGGATTGTGTGCAATGCTCCATTATGTGGGAATTTTAGACATTTATGAAAAATAGAGGGGACCACTCTCATTGTAATGAGCCATGGTTGGCCTAACTTTAAATGAAAGTAATTTGAAAAGGAATGTCAACTTTTTTTATCCCACTTAAATGAGAAGGGTGGGTGAACCTAGAGTATGTAATAAGAGGCTAATGTGGATGTGTATAAAAACTTCAATTTATCGTGCTAGTCTCCATACAACTCATGAATGTATAGGAACTTCTTTTTGACTACATTCACCATGCTATTGAGGTCAATGAGAACAATATGGGTAGCTTTTCTATTGTCCTAAAAATGGATGTAGAGAGGCCTATCATACATGTCCATGTTAACAGGAGAAAAAGAGACGAGGGGTTTAGGGATACACCACTCTTGAGGTACTCAAGGTCGAGTGTCCATTTCCATAATGTTTATGAAAGGAGAGGAAAATTGATTAATGCCAATTTCTAATGCAGGTTGGGAGGAAGTAAGGTCAACATAGTTGAATGAATGTTGTGGCAAGGGGTTTGTGTAGATTTATAAATTTTAGTTTCGTTTAGCAATGGACTTGTTCCTTTGTCATTCTTAGTATAGTCCTAGATTGTGTTAGAGTCAATGAGGTCTTAAACAATATGTTTAAAACCCAAACATTGATTTGTATTATGTCCAAAAACCCTATGGAATTGGCAGAAGGCATTCAAGTGATAAGAAGGTCGGCGTGGTTGGTTGGGATCTAAGGGTCTAATTGGTGGTAGCTAAATCAAGTTATTATTTAGGAGTTGATACAAAATAGAGTAATGAGATATAGACAACATTGCAAATTGTCAAATTCTTTATGGTTTGGAAGAAGAGAGGGCCAAGGCAGTAGAAGAAGGTGTCATGGATAAAGTGGTGTTTACTATTTTAGATGTGTTATTTTAAAATAAATTTATGTTCTTACAATATTAAATGAAAGAGGCCTAGATGATCCAATAGGATCCTATAATGTTGGTTCCTCAAATTGGCATACCATCAACTACTAATTGAATAAGGCCATGCATAAATGAGAAAATGATGGGTATCAAATAAGAAGTATTATATCCATAATCTATGGCTAAAGGTCTCTAATAAAATCCCTATGCACATCTAATTTAGATAGTGCATATGTAATTTGTGAGAATAAAGAGTTATATTTTAAAAAAATTGTTTTTGTGAGCACCTTGCTTACAATGCACCAAGTCATTAAATGTGACTTGGGGACCAATATTAGCTTAGAATTTCTAAAGGAATTGGTTAGCCAACTGATGAAAATAATTATAGAGTGGTGTAGTAGTGAGCAAAACTAATATAATATAGTGGCTTTCAATGACCATGAGAAGAGTTTTGCTAACTTGTCTTGAAACATAGTCACTACAAAATGTTGTGAAAGTCAATACATGTGTATGTGGGTCACCCTTGCCACTATATTTTTTGAATTGAGGAAATTCATGTACTGTGGATAGTGGGTTGGCAAGAATATGGAGAGATGGTGGGTTGTGACAATAATATGTCGATATCAATGACTGTGAGAAGTGGATAGTGAAGCAAGTTGTTGTTGGAGGCTACCTATGTTCTATATGAGTTGATTAATGCCAAGATCTATGTTATGTAAGGATGGAAAAATACTGATATATGCAAAAGTGCCAAAAAATGCAAAGAGGTCATAGCTTGTGAAGTGAGAAGCTACAAACCTAAGGGTAGCAAGATTCCAAGGTTCCCAATAGAAAGTCTAAAGGATAAAGTTTTTGAAGGAGGGAGATCCATAAAAATGGATTAGGTTCCTCTCCATTCTAGAAGATGAAGGATCCACTATGCGAGATTGTACAATGTTGGTGGCCATATTCATATATGGACACTAGGAGTGGGCATAGATAGAAGTTAGTTTACTAGTGTTGTTCAATTGGGAGTCTTGATTTCCCTCATGAGAAGCTAGTAAGGAAGAAACATCGTTATGTACACAATGTGATAAATTCCTCAAAGGAAATCAAGACCATCAAGATGGCTTGCAAATACAGTAGGGTTTCAATGAGAGGTGCAACAACATTGGATGTGTTATCACTCATCTAATAATCATCAAGGTGTTGATTTAAGTCACACACTTGAGAGTGGGAAGTAGTATGCAATGTAGCCTTATGATCAAATCCCACATTGGTACCATGAAAGGTTTTAATAGGTGAAGTAGGTTAAAAAGAAATAGAAGTAATAAGGGGGAGAGTTGTTATTTGGTCATAAGAAAAACTTGTGAAGTCAAGTCCTAACTTGATTGGATTAGTAGTATTTCAAGAGTAACACATTTTGATGTTTCTATAACTTCAATGTACACATTATTAGAATAAAGATATCGGGTCATGAATGCACAATCTAGAAGGATTACTAAGTAGTATTAAATTTTGTTTCAACTTTTTGAATTTTTTGTTGTGTTTAACAGGGTTTTAAGTGTAAGAGTTTAGTATTCACCAAAATTTAGAGTATGAAATTTAATTTTACAAAGAGAAAACTAGCCCTCTTCATCAAACAATCTCATTGAACTTACATAATATAAATTCATAGATTTATTGAGTTGAAAGAACTGTAAATACAAAGTAGAGAAAAGCTTGGACACAAAACCTAGAGGCCTTTGTGAGGGACACCAACATGTAGCATGGATGTCTACTTGCCACGTTTTTGTCTATACAAAATGAGATACCATGTTTTCTTATTTTCCTCATGAAAAGTACCTAATTTATACAAAGATGAAACTAGCACTACTAGGTATATCACTAGTTGACAAAAAAAAAACTAAATGAAAAGATTTAACTAATCTATAAATGAGAACAAAATAAAAAGTAAAAGGATATATTTGCAAACTCTCGTGTGATTGAATATATTCTCAAAGAACTTGTAGCTACAAGAAACAAATAAAATGTTGGGGGTCATTTAGGCGCTTGCCAAGAATAGTCAAACCCCTACATTGGTCTTTTAATCTCCATAGTCTACAACCAATACATAGAAAATGGTAAAATAATATAGTGTATGTTTGTATCTTAAGCATGTTTATAAAGAGCAGTGAGAAATGCAAGTAGAGTGAACAAAAAATAAATGTTAGAGTTTTGATAAGAAGGAAATGAGATACCAAATACCAAAGATAATAATAATTAGGATTCTATAGAAAAATGAAATGAAGAATACAAGGTGAATTTAGAGTAAAATCACAATACAAATCACCTCCCAAGAATGATGAGAATAATCGAGGCAAGAATATTGTTGTAGGATGTTGCTAAAATTTCCAAGTACTCACAAGAATTATGGAGTTTTCACATACACTTCAAGAATTCTATAAAATTGTTTAATAAGCTAGTAATAATGATGGATAATGCTTAGAGAGTGAAAATTTGCAATAGAGAATAAAAAAAATTACAAGAGAGAATAATATTGATTCAAAATAGATGGAATGGAGGGAGAAATATAAGTTGAGTAGCTATTTGAATTCTATCTAGAGTGATTACCTATAAATTAGGTAAGTGATAGGTAAATAAATGCTCATAAACAACCACAAGATCACAAACTATCATGGGAATCTATTATTTCATGTGGATTTCTACATGTTGCATTAGAGTCTAGACAATTGTAGCTCATAAAATTTTCAAACACTAGGAAACAACATAAACATGACATATATAACATTACCTTTGGGAAAAAAGAATATGGGAAGTTAAGCCTTAGCACCATGAGCATAAAAAGGCTAAGACAAAGGCTAAAATGGCCTATAAACATACTAAGGGCGATAGACACCAAAGTGAGCTCAAAAAATAATACAAAGTTGTAAGGGTTTGCAATTTTCATCATTACACTTCTTGACATGCCTTGGCTTAAAATTATATTCTTTGTGATGTTCAAAATCAATAATTTTTTGAGCTTAAGTCCCTAATGGTTGTAGAATAATGTTGTCATGTTTATTTTTACTACCCTGGTAGGACACGCCAATTAGAAATGAAAATGATGTTTGTTGGAAATAAGACAAGATTGATATGATTGAAATATGTAGTTGCATTATTGTTATGTACCTCATTCTACTTTATGTTAAAGTTAGTATTAGTTGGGAGCATATGCTTTGTAAGTTGTGTAGAGGCAAACTAATGTGTTATGGACTTGGTAAATTCTACACAATTCAGGGGTGTACCAAGCTGAATAGTCCACTTGACATTGCAAGCCTACATTAAATCATCAACCAAGGTGCATAGACTTATGATGGTACTACACTATATGTGCTTGCACAAGCTCGTGTTCACCTAAATTACTCTATGCAAAAAAAATTAGACTATTCTACCTTACTAGGATCTTACAGAATTGTAAAAACAATGAAAGTAGTTATAGAACCTAATGGCTACAGGTACCTGCAACATAAGTTGTAGGTGACTGCTAAAGATGTAGGAGTGCAAAATTAATCTAAAACTATTTAAAATGACAAAATAACCAATCCTAATCTCTAGAGTATTATGATTTATCAATTACGCTTATGTTCATAAATAACAACTACTGTAACTAACCATAAACTGTTCTACTTTGCAAAGCACATGTAAAATAATGAAAATAGAATTAATGGAAATGCATAAATAAACAAATGGATAGATGAAGTGAAGAACAATACCTGAGTAGCCAGCTTAGAAGACTGTCTCACTTAACTTAAAGCCAATTCTAACTCAGATTCTTACACATCCATGCAACATACAACTCCATTCATTGCAAAACACCAAATATTTAAACAAAATACTTCTTGTAGATTTTATTTCATAATGTCATTTTAACATGTTTTTGGATAGCTAGAAAAATGGAAAAAATACTAATTGATAATAACTTGTAACAATCAACTAACTGAACTATGAACTCATCCCCTGACTTTATACAAAATGGGGAGAGTCTTATTCAAATCACTAACTAACTAACTGCAATCATAAATCCCACTCCTAGATACAAGGATGTGAAATTAAGATTGACTTATTCATCTAATTAAAAAGGAAAAAAGAGACCTATTAAAATAAGAACAACTTGCATGTGAAACACATAAGCAAATGTCCAAAATTCTAGAAAAAGTATCTTTCCAGCATTTATTCCTTCCATAATGACCACACTCAACTCCACAGCTTCTTGCACTTTAGGTGGCTTGAACTTCATTAATTCCATGTTTTGTTGCTTTGGTAATTGCTACAAATACTCCATTCTTGTTACCACGTGCTGCGATGCAGAGAGATTAATCCATACAACATACATATGCAACTAACCACCATAATTAAATCACAACATTCCATTCATATTCATATTTAAACCATGCAATACTACGAATATTTTCACCATATTTCATTTCCACAAACTGTGTTCAAGGTTGCAAGGTATGCATGAAAGGATAACATATTATGGAAGTATTGTCTAAAAGGTACTTTAGAAACATATGTTAAGTGTCTTAAAAGTATATGAAAAGCAATAAAAATATACTAATAACTAGACCCATCATTCCCCCCAACTTGTCATTTTGCTTGTCCTCAAGAAAAAATACCAAACTAAATCACCTAGGGAAAAAGATTGTAATACAAAGTGATCTACTTGAGATCCATGACTGTGTTGACTTCTTGTCCTTGTTTGAGGTAGAAACTATTATAGCATGCAAGCCTATTCATCTTGTTTGATTTTGCATTCCTGTCTTGATCATTACTTTCTCCAGTCCAATGTGGTACTGGATGAAGTAGGATAGGAGGGTGGTAAGTCAATGGAAGCCACTCCAATCCTCTTATTCCTGAGACCTCAATATACTTGCATAACCTCTCAAAATTTTCATAAAATTGTGGAAGGAGTGAGGCTCCTTCCTCTTTAATTTTGGAGTCAGACTGTTCCATCTAGTTTCCACATGTCTAGGCAGTTTTGAAGAGTGGTCACTGCCAATTGTTGAATCCTTCTATAATCCCTGAGTCTCAAGTCTATAATTATCTTTCTTGGTCCCCTATGAGAAAGGAGTGTTACAATTGAGTAATGACTCTATCAAGATTCATTGCTTCTTTTCTAAATTGCAGTTCCATTGTTTTCTCCTGTTCTTCATATTTCTCCATTAATTCTCCACGAAGCTGTTCATTTCTGAAATAAGATGTGAGGGCTCTTACTTGCAAATCCCCAACATAAATCAAGGGATTCCATTCAATATCTTCTTCCATCACATAATTATGCAAATAATATTCACATAACTAGTCTTTCTCCTCTAAATTGACTTTGTTGAAGAAACTGAGAAAACTGTGTCTCTTATTCAAAGCAAAGGGTTGGTCATTAATAAATTTATTGAATTGAAAATTGAGAAATTTTTCTTTTAAGAATAATGCATATACTCTAGATGGAGGTCTACATTCAACAATTTGAATAGCTCTATCGACCACTTCTGTCAATTTCTCCTCCAGTCTCAATTCCAAATTCTTGGTTTCTAATGATGTATTCAAGATTTGTTTTTCTTTTCCCTAGTTTTCTTTTTCCTACCTAAATTGGGTAGTAATTTTCATCAATTCAAAGCCTAAAGACAAATTAGTATGGTAGGTTGGTGTTTTTTCAACAGGGGGTTGTAGATCTAATGCTACGTTCTCCTCAATTCACATTTTACCTTCGGCCATCTGTGCTAGTAGGTCCAATTTATTTCCATGGCCATAGGTTTGTATTATCTCTTCTAGCTCTTTGATTCTCATTTCCTTTTCTTTGTCTTTCTGCTCATATTCTTTCACCTGTTCTTCCAATTGCTTTTTCTTGTCAAGAGCTTCTTGAAGCCCCTTCCTTATGTTTCTATCCTCTAGCAATTCCTTTTCTCCTTCAAAATTCAAACCATCACTGTCATATCCTGTAATATCAAAAACTTCTCTAATAGAGCCACTGGGAACTGCTCTCCTGGTCTTCTTGGCAATAAAAATATCCTTTGAGTCAGAATCAGAGGAGGAAGATACATACCTTCTTTTTCTAACAGGTAGATCAACATTTTCAACATAAATATTTTCAGGGACAATTCTTTCCCTATCTGTGTCTGTGTCTACCATCAGTGGATCATGATGTTGTTGTTCCTCAACCTATCCTTCCTGTAATTGTTCCTCCATGTCTCTCTTCTCAATTCTCTATCTCTTCAGCCTTCCTGAGTGTCGGGGAGTAACGGTTTCCCATGTAGCTTTACTCTCCTTTCCTCTTTTACTCCCCCCTTTCCTTCCTGCATCCTCTTCCCTTACAACATTCTCCTGCTTTTCAACTCCTTTTCTCTTCTTTTTCAATTTTGAGGACGTTGATGCAGTACTTCTCCTAGCTCTAGGGTTTTTAGAGGATGAGGTTTCCTCTGTTACTACAACATGCATATCATGTTTCCCGATCCCACTTTGGCTGCAAGTAGGTGAAGCAAATGGTGTAACAGGGGAATCTTCTCTCTCAGGTTCATCTTGCTTAGGGTCAACTTCTAGTTCAGGCTCAGGTAGAGGTTCATATTTTGCTTCAGGGGCCTCAAGCAACTCAGTGATTTCTTTGCAATTTTTAAAATCATCCCAATTAACCTTTGGATGTTGAATTCTCAAACTTCTCTTAATTAGTAGGGTTATCAAGCAATGATGAGACAATGTAGTGTCTGTTTGTTTCCTCTAATATTCAGAGGCCATTCTTTTCAACATGTTATACAAAAAATTGGGTACATTGACTAATTTGTGATGTTGTAAATGGTTCAACAACATGAAATGCACAGTATATAAAATATTATGGCAGCCATCACAAGTAAGGTATTTGATAATATAAGCAACACATTTTCCCCAAAAGAATGGAAGGGAAAGCCTCTTAGTACCTTGTGACATCGAATCCAAAAATTTTCCCCGTTCACATAATTCTCCCTCGTTGTTACCACATCTGCACGAGCTGGGTATTCAGAGCCTGTACGAGGTAATCCTATGACTCGAGAAATTTCCATTTCTGAGCCATCCACCACCAACCCTTTTACTGTTGCTTCATCATATTTCAATGTGGCTATAAAATCTCTCACCATTTCATTATCGTACTCTGTCAGCTTCAAGAAATAGTACATCCATCCTACTCTAGTGAATAGAGGTAGAACCATTGTATCCTCTAATATCTCTTTATGAGCATATGGTTCCCTCCGTATTACATCACCTCCCATTATCCTGATGCTTCTGTAACCTCAAAAAGTTCAAATTCTACAAATTTCAACTCCACCACCTTAAAAACCCTTGAATTTGGTTGCTTCTCTAAATGCCTTCTTTGTACCCAATACTCACAATCCCTTATCTTCTAGTACATTCGAGTATCCAAATTTCTATACCTTAGCTTATCTTAGGGAAAGAATCACATTTATTATAAACATAGAGAAGTTTTTCTAGTCTTAAAAGGATGGCATATAATGCAGTTTGACAAACTTGGGTGATGGAAATAAAAAATTATGATGAAAATCATACCCATCCCCTCAACTTTAATTGAAGTGATCATACTTCATGCATAACTAGGTTTGGGAGTTAGGATAATGATGGAAAATAATGGTAATATAGTTCGCATGCATAATTTAAACAAGGAATATTAATGAATACAAAAAGAAAGCTATCTTTAATCATGTGAATTTACCTATCATACATGTGTAATGGAAAGTAATGCTCGGCACAGTTATGAACTAAAAGGGCATGTATCATGGTGTACAAGTGATGTGATGTGCATTGATTGTATAGGAGTTGATGAAAAGTGGTAGTTGTACTGGTGATGTGTGCTTTACTAGGAAGTAAATGACACATGTGAGCTTTAATATATTTTGTGGGAAAATAAATTTAAATCTGCCAAGTGATTGTAGCATGCAGCCAACAGGTGTTGCTACGGGTACTCCAAGCACAGGGCCCTACTAAAAGGTGCATGTTAGGTCCCATCTAAAAAAGGTCCCTTTGGAGTCAAAACATGTTCATTATGGATATTGTGCTATGTGTGCATGTGATTTAAAGTATGGGAAATTAGGCTTGGGTAATCTCAGAGGTGGAGTTGTGTAACTCGGCCTCTATATTACTAGATGTATTGGGTAATTCACTTCCTGTTGGAACATCATCCTGTGTCTTAGATCCTGTGTTAGCATAACTGTGTGCACCATACTCATCCATTAGAGATATGATGAAATCATCGTGTTCAAGTGGTTTCTTGTACAACTTGAGTCGATGGCCATTAACCAGGAGTGAACATTTGACCTCATCAATAGTTTGTAGTTGCACCACACTATTAGGAAATACTTGTATTTCATAGGGTCCTAGCTAGTGTGACTGTAATTTTCTTGGAAAATATTTGTACCTTGAATCATACAAAAGTTCCCAGTCTCCTATAGTAAATTCTTTAGTCTTAATATATTGATCATGCCATTTAATCTGTTGTTTCTGAACAACCTCTATGTGGTGCAATGCTTGCAATCTGATTTCATCAAGGGCATTCAAATGTTACAACCTTTCTTTATGATATTTTGTTAAGTCCATCCCTAAATCAATTGTTGTGTGTAAGGTTTTGTATTCAAACTTTACAGGCAACACTATTGTTTTTCTATAAACCAACTCATAAGGGGTAAACCCTGTAGTTGTCTTCCATGTAGTTTTGTATGCCCAAACAACTTCTAGTAATCTGGATACCCAATCTCTTCTATGAAGTTGCACTATTTTTGTCAATATGTTCTCAATGTCCCTATTTGTAACTTATACTTGACCATTTTCTTGAGGATGATATGGGGTAGATTTCTTGTGCTTGATTTGATACTCCTTCACCAGCTGGGCTATGAGGTTTGATGGGAATTGTGGTCCTTGATCAGTCACTATCTCCTTGGGAACACCATACCTAGTGAAGATTTCCTCATATAAGAATTTTGCAACATTGCCATCTTTGGAAAACTGCAATACTTTTACCTCTACCCATTTGGTTAAGTAGTTAGTACATACTAGTATATATTCTTTGTTATTTGAAGTGGGAGATATAGGGCCAATAAAATCTAGCCCCCATTTGTCAAAAAGAGCTCGTGCTAGTTGGGGCTGCAAAGGCATTTCGTCACTTCTTGTAGGTCTCCCCATTCTCTGCCATCTATCACAACTTTTAGTATACTTAACATAATCTTTGTGAAGGGTTGGCCAGTAATATCATGTTGTTAAGATTTTAAAAGATGTCCTCTTAGTTGCAAAATTTCCACCACAAGGTTCATCATGGCAGGCGTTCAATATATCAAACACTTCATCCTCCTTAATACATCTTCTCATAATGTTATTTGGGCCAGTGTAGAATAAAAATCCAGAAATACAAGAATAAGGGAAGCATTTGTGAACTAACTATCTTTTCTCCCTTGGAGAGAAGTAAGCTGGAATCTGCCATGTTACCAAGTAGCTAGCTATATCAGCATACCATGGACTATGTATACTTTGACCAAATAAATGCTCATCAGGAAAAGAATCATCAACCACTCCTTCAGATGTTGTTGGAAATCTAGATAGAAAATCAACAACCACATTATCTTTTCTTGGTTTATCAACTATGGTTATGCCAAATTCTTGCATTAACAATAACCACCTCACAAGTCTGTTGGGAAAAAATGGTAAGGCATCTTAGAAAGAAACATTTTAGATCAATAGTGCCTTCAGTAGAAGACATGTACTGCTATGCCATAAAGTGGAATCAAACATAGTTCATTTCCCACATTGATCCTTTTGAGAGAAAATCATGCTTAACCAGTTTCAACAACACCATTAACAGATTCAACAAATAGAACCAACAACCATGAAAGATGAAATAGAAGACATGAACACACAGATATATGTGGGGAAAACCCTTTTCGGGTAAAAAACCCCACCCTCCAAAATCCCAGATCACAATTGTATTATTTAGCAACAAAGTATAGTTACAAATACAATATCAGGCTCACTACCTTTACAGAGTTTACATCTTGTTCCATTCTAGAGAAAATTCGGCAGCATAACCCACTGCGACCACCTCCCTCAGTGAGAGACATCTCATTCGGCTACACAGCCACATGGCTCAACCACTGGCCTCTCGGCCTCTCTATCGCAAAGTCGCTTAGCCTTCGCCTTCTGCAAGAATCATCTATGTCTTGGCTACCTAGCCTCTCAGCCCCTCTAGTTACCGCCGCTCTGAGATTGTCTTTCTCTCTCACTCAGACTGTTCAACTACCACACCCCTTTAGGGTTACACCTTGAGCCACACACCATCATCTAGCATTTTTGGCCATTGTATAAGTAGTTGGACAAATCTCCATCGTTGAACTTAGGGTTATCCACCAACACCATGCTGCCCAGTCGAAAAGACATTCATTACTATCTCACCGAAGTTCACCGAGCACATGGGCCCACATGCCATCTGTCCTCCACGTCATCGCCACCTGTCGGCCTTCGTCACGATCCACCATCCCTATCAAGTTCCAAGTGGTCCCCACATCCATTGGCATCCAAGTTGCTATATCGCTGAAAAGTTGAACTTCAAAACCCCATGTCAGAGGTTGTGAAGTTCCTAGAACTTGCGACTCGCCAAAAGCACAAGGATCACCTTGTCACCCAAAACTTGAACTCCCAAACCTCATGTCGAAGGTTGTGAAGTTCTCAAAATCTGCGATATGCCATCAACAAAGGGATCTCTCTGTCCCTCAAAACCCGAACTTCCAAACCTCAAGTTGGAGGTTGTGAAGTTCACAAAACCCATGACACACCAACAACAAAGGGATTAACTTTTGCTTCACAGTCGCTAAGTTGGGAGGTAATGAAACTTTAGAACCTTGCGACTTCAGTTAGAAAAACTTGAAAACCAGCGACTTAACTCAGGCCAATGAAGGAGGAAAACACAACTGCTCCAGGAAGTCGATCAAGCCAATAAATTTGAGTCACATTTCTCAACAAATTCTTCCACCTACTACTGGCTTATTCATCAAGTATCTAATTTTTGTATGATCTTTGTGTATGAATACTTGATAGCCAGTAATGCAGTGTCTGAACTTGTTAATGGCATAGACAACATCAAGCATTTCTTTCTCAGTCATAGTATAGTTTAATTTTTCTCCTTGTAGGTTTTTGCTAATATAGTAAATGGCATACCCCTTATTCCCCTCTTTATGTCCTAGGAATGATCCAATAGCAAAGTTTTATTCATCAGTATGAATGTGAAATGGCAATGTCCAATTTGGACCTCTTAAAACTGGTGCATTAGTCAAAGCTTCCTTTAACTTTTCAAAGGAATGTTGACAGTCTGGAGTCCACACAAACTCAATATCCTTTTTCAAAAAAGTAAACAAAGGGGAAACTATTTTTTTGTAATCTTGAATGAATCTCCTGTAATAACCTGCATGTCCCAAAAAACTTCTCACATCTTTTTGTTTTTGAGGGATAGGCAGTGTAGATATAATCTCAATCTTCTTGTGGTCAACTTGTATCCCTGCACTAGAAATAAAATGTCCCAAGATAATGCCTTTTGTCATCATCATAAAACATTTCTCATTGCTCAATGATAAATTATTTTCATTGCATCTCTTCAAGACTATTTCTAAATTTTGCAAAGCCTCATCAAATGTTTCACCATATGTGGTGAAATCATCCATGTAAATCTCCATATTATCATGTGCAAAATCAGAAAATATACTAAGCACTGTTCTCTGAAATGTGGCTAGAGCATTGCACAAACCAAAAGTTAAAACAAAATATGCATAGGTACTCCAGGGACAGGTAAATGTGGTTTTATCTTGATCTTCAAGTGCAATCTTAATTTGGTTATAACCACTGAAACCATCAAGAAATGAGAAATATTTCTTCCCTACCAAAGAATCAAGAACTTGGTCAATGAATGGTAATGGGAAGTGATCCTTCCTTGTGGCAGTATTTAGTTCCCTATAGTCAACATAGACTCTCCATTTACCACCCTTCTTTGGAACTACATGACCAATGGTGAAACCCATTCACTGTCTAATATAGGGTATATGAATCCTACATTCAAAAGCTTTTGCAGTTCGGCTTTCACAATCTCTCTGAAAGCTGGATTCATGTGTCTTTGTGGCTGCCTTATGGGTCTATAGCCATCATTGATGTAAATTTTGTGCATGCATAAGGCAAGACCAATGCCTTTCATGTTACTATAATCCCATGCAAAGGTTGTTGCATATGCCTGATGAGTCCAATTTATGGCTCAATTTTGATAGAGTTTATTATCCATTTGTTGTTGTTGTCATAGACTTTGATACTTGGATGTTGACATTTTCATGTTATTTCCTCAAAACCATAGACATTGGGCATAAATTTATCTTTGTGACTTCTAAATGACATTAACATTCTATGTGAACTATCTATGTTAATTTTACATGTGGATTAATGAATGCTACTTTAAGATAGTTATAGATATGCAATTGTTGTGAGTGCTAATGTTGTCATGAAGACATAATTAGAGCCTACAGAATTGAGGAAGATTATACCAACTAGTCATTCACCATAAAGGTCAACAAGGTGATCATTCAAAGGTCAATGGAGGGAAGATTCTCAACGGAGGGAAATTCCTAGTTCAAATCAAAGAATTGTAACTGCCTTGTAAATGGTCATAATAGTTTGTTGAGCGAATATAGGAGTTATTGTTATGCTAGATTTGCGTTAAGGCAAACAGGCTTGACCAGATTCCACACATGCATAACCTCCTTTCCACTTTCTATGCTTTCCATAAAGTGGTGTCCTCCTAATCTGTTGGAGTTGAACGCCTTGCTAGGTAGTTAGTTAGTAGTTTTTCCTTCTATAAATAAAACTCAGATGCTCCTTCTCAAAAGGTTGATTGATCTAATGTTGTACTCACATTCTTAGTTTTTCAGTAATACAATTACATTGCTCTATTGTAATCATGCTTTCAATGAATAAAATGAAGTTATAAGTTCGTTGCATCTGATTTTATCTTAAGGGATACTCCTCCAAGGGGTCTCACTTGGTGAGAATTCCATCCTTTAGCTTAGTTATTATTATTTTGTTCAACAATAGTTATGAATCTGGCAACCGTTTGTCCCTGCAGCCACTAGAATTCCATTATGTGACTGTTCCTGTAGCCAAAGCAGACAGAGTAGTTTCATGTCTTTTTTCCTAGTTTTTAATTTATGTCATGCACTTCAATTTAGTATATTTGTTGGTTGATGTTTAGTACTTATGTTACTTCTTTGTAAGCAATTTACTTTTAGCATCATGTCTTTCTTAAGCTATAGGATGAATATGGCTACTATGGATTCCTAGTGCACATATTGTGCTAACCCATTTCAATTCTACGTCCCTAGGTTGAAAATTAAATGAACCTTCATAATGATTAAGATAACTATTCAGATTAGATGTCCAATCTCTGAATCACAACTTTAAGGGCTTAGTTGTTAAGTCATTGTAGGAGGCCAACATTTTTGGCATCATTATCGGGGATGGTGTCAAACTAGGAAGTTCTTTGGAGTCATTGGTAGTTTCTTTCTTGCTATAATTATTTATGAAAGTTTGTTCTTAGTATACCCCTCATTTAGGAAGCAATGACCCCCTATTCTTTCACCAATTCTTTGTGTGAGTTGGTTGATGCTGAGTTGATACCGCATGCATAAAGGAAGGAGAAGAGATGCTTATGGAAGATTCCTTCCTAATGATCATGATCCATTTCAGCTAGAAGAGCTTCCAAATATGCCAAGAGACGAAGAAGAAGAAGAGCCACACCCTTTTGCTAATGCATTTCCCAATTTAACCAGTTCTGAAACTTCCTCTGAAGATCAAAATCTGATTGGAATCCATTTGCTTTGGAACTCCATTAGGTAGGCATGGGTGATCCAAATAGAAACAGACCCAACCAGCAAGATTTTCCATTCCACATTGCTCATCAGAATGAAGTTGAAAACCTCAAAAATATCCCTACTTCAGTCCTTCCTAAGTTCTATGGACTTGTCATAGAAGACCCTGATACCTTCTTATTTGAGTTTGATATCCTTTGCAAAAGCTATGACTATACCACTAATTCTCATTGGCTTAGGTTGTTTCCTACCACCTTGAAAGAGGCTGCATTAAGATGGTTTATGAGCCTAGGAAGAAATACTGTGGAGACATGGGATGACATGAAGAAAAATTTCCTTGAGAAGTACAAGGAATATTGCAGGGGCAGTGACATGAGAGGAGATGACTTCTTTAGGATGCAACAAAAGGAAGATGAGAGTTTGGAGGATTACATTTCAAGGTTTACATTTTGCCTGCAGAAATATCCACATCATACACTCAATGAAGCGTCCCAAAAGCTTCTCTTCTTGAGAGGAATTAATGAGAGCTACGTTAAGGCTTTAGACCTGATGGGAGGAGGAGATATCACCCAAGATCCTTGGGAAGATATTAATAAGCTATGTCAGAACTATTCTAGGGTAGCTTCAAAGAAAGAGAGAGCTCACGAATCCTCTGTGGGTAAGTCATCCACCAGTGGAGTTTCAAGGATGGAGATTACTCATTTTTTGGCAGACTTCAAGCAAGACATCATAAACAATCTAGCTATTCAGCTGGATACACTTCAAGCTAAAAAGAAACATGAGGAGGCAGAGGCAATGTTGGCAGAATATTTCCCTCACTGTAGACAAAAGAAGGATTGCAGATGCAAGATGGTAGCTAACATTGATAGTAAGCAGATCCCACCTGAGTTCAAGCCAATCCAGGGTGAAGATGATCAAGTCTACTACATTGCACAAAGGAGGCCATGGGCTCCAAGACAAGGTATGCCACCAAATCCATTATCTTTTGTTGGGCCATATTTCAATTCTTATTCATTTGGTAACCAATGGCAACCCCCATATCCATACAATTATGGAGGATATCCACCACAACCTTGGAATAACCCTTCAAATATCTGGCCCAATCACCAAAAATCTCCACCCTAGTGGCAACAACCTCAGAGGAATTGACAACAGTTTCAAGGAAATTGGCAGCCACCTCCAGGAAACTAGTAGCAAACATCTCAATGGAGGGGAGGATAGCAATAGCCAAACCAGACAACCAGTTACATGCAACCACCTTCTCAGCCCCAACAACCTACTATAATGCCCCTCCTACTAGTTCAAGTTCAAACACACCTAGACCTACTCAGCTACCAGCTTATCCCACACCTAACCCAAATAACAAACCACAACAACAACCAGTTTATTCTATTAATTCAAATCAATTCCCTGCATATGATGTGAGTGTAAGTGAGATCCACTTGCATTCAAGAACTACTTTGCCAACTCCTTCCACACCTATCATCACTGAGCTTCCTGTGGAAGAAGAGGAGCCTCTGAATGTCCCCATTCATCCAAGTGTACCTAAAAATCTTGAACCAGCCCCAGTTCAGCAGACTGAACAAGAACCGCCATTTCCTCAGAGGTTGGAAATTGTTAAACAAAAGGAAGAGGAGGAAACAACCTTTGACATTTTAGATCAGCTGATACATATATGTGTCAAGATACCTCTATTTCAAGCCATAAAAGAAGTTCCCATATATGGAAAAGCAATTAAGGAAGCATGCCTCAAGAAGCCAGGTAGGAAAAAGAAAGACCCCACTACGGTTCATGTGGTGGGACAGCTAGCTAACATCATGCTTGGGAAAGTGATTGTTCCCAAATACAATGACCCAGGTAGTCCTGTGGTAGGAGTTTTTATAAATGGGATCCAAATAAAGAATGCTCTAATTGATTTGGGAGCAACAATAAATGTGATGACTAAGGATATCTTGCAACAACTAAACGTTGCAAGCATGAGACCTACTCCTACTGTCCTGCAGCTTGCTGATAGTTCCACTGTTAAACCTGATGGTATAGTAGAGGATGGCATCTTGTGGTAAATCTAGACTCTTGGGAGTACCCAGTAGATTTCATGATTCTTCCTCCTAAGGCTACACTAGGCGAGTATCCCATTATTCTTGGAAGGCCATGATTAGCAACAACAGATGCCTTTATTGGATGTCAGTCAGGAGACATGACCATTTCTAATGGGAAGAGCACCAAAAAGCTTGTTCTCTACCCTCCTGCTCAACCATCCCATGATATGGATAAGCCCATATAGCCACATGTTTGTGAAGAGGCCGAGGAAGTTAATTTTGTGGCACAACTTATGATGTTAGGAAAAAATTCTTTCATGCCGCTTCAGGAAGAAGATGAAGTATTGTCTAGCATAATTTAGAACCATTATGAGGTGCAGGAAGCATCATCCTCTCATGCATCTGGTTCTGCTGGTCCAGTGAAGACCCTTCTGCCCACTCTTCCTGCAGCTAAACCTCCTGCAACAACTGATATGTTTCATACATTTTTGCCACATGAACCTAAGGTACCAAGTATTAGTGAAACAACTATGATAGAGTTAACTACACAAGTGCAAGTGTCAGAAGAAAAATACCTAAATATTAACAACAAATTAAGTCAAGAGCAACAGCTGGCTTTAACAAACCTGTTGAGGACCCACTAGCATGCATTTGCATGGGACTACCATGATATGAAGGGGTTGGACCCCAAACTCTGCACTCATAGGATATACATCAGAGATGATTGCACACCAGTGAGACAACCACAAAGAAGAATTAACCCTATATTGAGGGAAATTGTAAAAGGGGAACTACAGAAATTGCTAGATGCAAGATTTATTTACCCCATTTCAGATAGCCAGTGGGTGTCCCCATTGGTGATTGTGCCCAAGAAGGGATGGAAATGGATAGTTTGTGTCAACTACAGGGAGTTCAACTCTACCACTAAAAAGGATTATTTTCCCCTTCCTTTCATAGATCAAGTATTGGATTCTGTTGCAGGCAAGCAATATTTCTCTTTTCTAGATGGATTCAGTAGCTATAACCAGATACAAATTGCACCCGAGGATCAAGAGAAGACCACCTTTACTTTTCCATGGGGGACTTATGCCTACTCACTACTTCCATTTGGCTTATGCAATGCACCTACAACTTTTTAGAGGGAAGTCATTAGCATATTTTCAAATATCTCACATGATTGCATGGAGATTTATATGGATGAACTTACCACCTATGGTGTTGATTTTAATGAAGCATTGGAAAATCTCAGGAGAGTCTTACAGAGATGTGCAGAACAAATCTGTCTTTAAATAGTGAGAAATGCTTCATGATGATGCAAGAAGGTGTAGTCCTTGGTCACTACATCTCTCACAAAGGAATTCAACTAGATCCTGCCAAGATTGAGGTGATCACTAATTTTCCTATACCTGCAAAGCAAAAATATGTCAGAAATTTCTTGGGACATGCAGGCTACTATGGGTGTTTCATCAAAGATTTTAGTAAAATGGCAACACCATTGTACAATCTCCTAACTAAAGATGTTGAGTTCCAATGGACATATGACTGTGATAGGGAATTCTCTGATTTGAAAGCAGGTTTAACCCATGGTCATGTACTCAAAGGTCCCAATTGGGAGCTTCCCTTTCATATTCATACAGATGCATCAGACTATGCTATAGGAGTAGTCTTGGGACAGAAAGAAGGAAGAATTTAAAATGAAATTTATTTAGTTGGAAAGAACTTGCAAGGAGCTGAATTCAATTATACAGTGACCGAAAGGGAAATGCTGGCAGTGATCTATGCCCTTACAAAATTCAGGCACTACATAACAGGCTATCAAATCTTTGTGCACACGGACCATGTAGCAATTAGGTACCTCATGAATAAGTTGCTGATCTCAAGTAGGCTAGCAAGATGGTTGTTGTTGATGCAAGAATTTGACATAACCATTGTTGATAAACCAGGAAAGGAAAATGTTGTAGCAGACTTTCTTTCTAGACTGACTACATCAGAGGACAATCAAGTCATTGATGACTCTTTCCTTGATGAACATTTTTTTTCCATCAGTGTGCATACACCCTGGTATGCTGACATAGCTAATTATCTGGTCATAGGGAGAGTTCCTCCTCATTTCTCTCCAAAAGAGAGAAGGGTGCTCATTGAGAAGACTTTTCCTTTCTCGTGGATTATAGGATGTTTGTTCTACACTGGACCAAACCATGTCATGAGGAGATGTGTGAGGGAAGATGAGACATATGATATATTGCATGCATGTCATAATGAACCCTGTGGAGGGAATTTTACAGCCAAGAGGACAACACTGAAGATTCTAAACAAAGGATATTACTGGCCCACACTCCACAAGGATGCAGGGAAATATACAAGGAAGTGTGACAGATTCTAGAGAATGGGCTAGCCAACCAAATCTGATGAGATGCCACTTTACCCCCAGGTAGTAATCACTCCATTTGATAAATGGGGATTGGATTTTGTAGGACCCATTGATCCTCCATCAAATGGTAAATCCTATATCTTGGTTTGCACTGATTATGTAACCAAGTGGGTTGAAGTTAAAGCAATGAAGCATGCAATAGATAATAAGGTTGCAAAATTTCTTTATGAGGAAATTTTCACTCATTATGGAGTTCCAAGGGAGATAGTAACTGATCAAGGGGCTCAATTTACATCAACCCTTGTTGTAGCACTGGTTAATGAATACAATGTGAGGCATAGGAAGTCTACTCCTTATCACCCTCAGGCCAATGGCCAAGTTGAGTTGACCAATAGGTAAATTGAAGCCATTTTGATGAAAATAATGGCTATCCATAGGAAGCATTGGGAAAGCAGGCTACCAGAAGTTGTTTGGGCCTATAGGACCACCTGGAAAACAACCACAGGCTTCACTCCTTTTGAATTACTATATGGGAAGACAATTATGATGCCCATTGAGATTGAGCATAAGACTCGTAGGACTGCACTAGACTTAGGGATGGATATCTTTGAGGCACAAAAGGACATAATTATGCAGTTGAGTAATTTGGATGAGGTGAGAAAGACAACCTTGCATCACACTGGGGTAGTGTAGAATCAAAGGATCAAATGGCATGATAAGTACATAAAGGACAAGCAGTTCTAGCCTGGTGACTAGGCACTCCTTTATGACTCAAGGTATCAAGATAATGCAGGAAAATTGCAAAATAGATGGTTGGGACCATACGAAGTTGTAGAAGTATTTCCCAATGGAGTTGTACAACTCACCACCATTGAACTTGTCAGATTCAAACTTTTGGTCAACGGTCACCGCTTAAGGTTGTATCACAAGCCAACATCCAAGGAAGAGTTCATGCAACAATTTAACTAGCCCCTAGCCTCTAAACTTCTTGTAGTTGAAGGAAGCGGACCTAGTGTCCCTCCTTCTGATTGATCTAAGTACACATGCAATCACTTCATAATAAAGACCTCCACTTTTATGGGAGTCCACTTCTTCATTAATCCACCCATCTGCCCATCCATCTCCACCTTTCTCTCTCTTCCATCACTCCACCATCACTTCACTTCATTCCATCTCCACTTTCATTAATTGCTCAACTGACTTCTTAAACGGTGACCGATACTTTCTCAATATTCTCTGCAACAGATATTCCAAGAATTTAGGTACATGTGCATCAATTTGTTACATCTTAATTTTATTTTAGTATGTTTAATTAATTATTGTGCATTAATGTAGATGTTCTCCATAGCATGTAATTATCCCCTGCCTTGTTAAATCGTCATTACCACCTCGCATGTACAAAAACATGCTCAAATTTAGGTTGGGGGAAGTGTGAATAACATGTCCACGTGTCAATCCATGTTGGTCCATGTCAACAAAATTTAAATTGAGCTAATTTGAATGATAGAGTGAGGTGACGGCTCGCATGTGTGAGATGACACCAAACCGCCACCATTTTTCTCGATTGTGTCCTTCATTTATTATTCCTTACTACCTTTATTGCCTCAGTCATAATCCTATGTCATCAAAAAAGTAAAATTCATACGACATTGGCATTGGGAATTTAGTAGCGTTGCAAGAAGGAGAAATTTGGCTTTCATACAAAGATTGCAAGAAGGGAAACCTTACAGAGTGCTTGTTCAATTGCAGACAACTGAAATAATGGGAGGTCAGTTAATTAGAAATGAACCTACGGTTCATGATGTAGTATTGCAGGATGCACCTTCCTAGGCTGAGTTCATAAACTGCGGATGGCTAGATTATTTCCTGAAGCTTAATAGTTATAACAAAGAAGTTACGCTGAAATTTGCACATACATTTTCTAAAGGAAAGGCCATGGTAAAAGGGATGGAAGTAATAGCTACTGAAGAGAGGATTGCAGAAGTGATAGGGTTGCCTGTTGATTGTGAACATTACTTTGCTACCAGAGATGCAAGGTTAGCTAGGGCTGAATTTACTAAACCCGGTGACCCTCCATTGGATGTGGACAAGCAAGGTGTGAAGAGAACCTCTCTACCTGAGCCGTGGAAGCAAGTAGTTGTTCACATTGTGAAGTACATTACATGTGAAGGCCACTAGTCGAACCTACATTATGTACACTTTAAAATCTTGAATCACATGAGGCATTGGAGAAGAATGAATGTGCCAAATGTGTTATATCATCTTCTTTCAATCATGGCGGCTGAAACCCAAAAAGGTAGGGATAATTTTGTCTCCCACCATTGTCTGATCAAATTATTAGTAGAGAAGTCTCTGCATGATGTGTCTGATATGACTTGAGAGGAATTTTTAAATATTGATCAATTTAGACCAGAGCATTTGTGACCTAGGGTTTTACCTCAACTTTGTAGGGTTAGTAGGAGAGTGAGTTTTGTTGAAGCCACTCCTAGAGTCTCAACCTCTAGTCCAAGCCCTAGTGTAAAACCTCCTACAACTAAGAAAACAATAGAGATTAGTTCTTTTGAGATAGAAAATTTAGACAAAGAAATTTCCTGTTCAAACTCTAATGATGATGTCCCTCTTAGAACCCTAATTCGAACCAGGGCACAAAAGAAAGAGGTAGAAATGAGGAAGGGAAAAGCTAAAAAGAAAACGATAGAAAAAGAAGCACCAAGCTCTAAGAAACAGAAGGTTGGCACTATTCTTCTTGCAACCGAAGAAAAACATGAAAGCCCTCCTAGAAAATCAAGACCAATTGGGTCAGCCGTTGGTGTGCCTCTGAAGGAAATCCCTAGGCCTTGAGGAACATCACGAGAGGACACAAAAGCCCCAATGGGGCAGGTGAACATTGAGGAAAATGACATTTTTGAGGAACAAGCAAATATAAGGTTGGTCGCTTGTTTCCATCATAGAATAGGTTGAGATTCAAGAGTATGATGAGAATCAGGAGTTCCTACAGCAAGAGCAAGAACCCCTACAACCAGAACTAGGTGAACAATCAGAACCCCAACAGTTGGTGCCACATGAAGAGCAAGAATCAGTGCTAGGAATTTTTTTGATAGGAATACATAGACCCTCTGATTTTTCATGGAACATGGTAGCCATGAACCTATGGAATGAGATGCAAAGGAGGGAAGAAGAATGGAAAAAGGAGAAACACAAGCTAAAGGAGGAGATTAAAAAGAAAGATGCAGAGATTGAAGAGAAGAATACAAAAATTGTTGCCTTAAAAGAAAAGGTGGACAATGTAGTAGCCTTAATGCCTCAGATGTTATAGTGCAGGACTCCTCCAAGAGTCTATGCTTTATATTTGAAGGAGAGGAATCTTTCTTTTAAACTGTCAAGGATCATTTTAGGTTTGAATCCTTCCATTGAGACTCCTCTTGAATTTTTCCAAGCTTATCAGATTGCTCCTCCTGAGGTGAAAAATTTGTTGTGTGAACTCTATTTGCATAATTGTGTTGTGTCCCATGATCATGATTGGAATCCATTGTTGTATGTTGGGGATCTCTAATTAAGGGCATTTATGTCCTAGAGAATGAAATTAGTTCGGGACATCAGTTCAGGACTTACAGAAAAATAGAATCCAACACTCCTTGCCCATCAAGGTTGAATCTAGAAATCTTGGAGACATTTTTTGGGAATGGCACAGATTTCTTTACCGACCAAGCTATAGCAATAGGATCCTGCTTGAGAGAGAAGCAGTTTACAAAGAATATGAGAAGGTAGTAGAAACTACAGGGAAATCTATAATGGGATATCTATCACAGAGGTGGAACAACTTGACTGATGAGTTAAAACAAGTTGAACCTCACTCTCTATAAAACTATGTTGCAGTAGGCAAAAGAGTTGATAAATATATACAGCTTGGAAGGATGAAAGGGAAATTTTGGGTTCCATTAACTTTTCAGCCACTTCCTAATATGGCCTATGCCAAATTTTAGGTATTATTGGTATGATATAGCTACAGAGAGGAAAAGATGGAATGGGTTGGACAACAAGCAAGGGTTTTATTGGGACCCCAATTCAATCACTACAAGAATTGATGTGGGGAAATTGGCAATTGTAGATTTCAAGGTATTGACTAAGCAAAGGAATAACTCTTCCTCTGCTGGAGGACCGACAAAACCTTAGGTTGGGGAGAGTGATGAGTCCAATTTATGGTTCAATTTTGATAGAGTCTATTATCCATTTGTTGTTGTTGGCATAGACTTTGATACTTGGATGTTGACATTTTCATGTTATTTCCTCAAAACCATAGACGTTGGGCATAAGTTTATCTTTGTAACTTCTAAATAACATTAACAGGCTATGTGAACTATCTATATTAATTTTACATGTGGATTAATGAATGTTACTTTAAGATAGTTATAGATATGCAATTTTTGTGCGTGCTAATGTTGTCATGCAGATATAATTAAAGTCTACAAAATTGAGGAAGATTATGCCAGATGGTCATTCACCATAAAGGTCAACAAGGTGATCATTCAAAGGTCAATGGATGGAGGATTCTCAACGGAGGGAAATTCCTAGTTCAAATCAAATAATTTTAATTTCCTTGTAAATGGTCATAATAGTTTGTTGAGCGAATATAGGATTTATTGTTATGCTATATCTTCATTAAGGAAAACAGGCTTGACCAGATTCCACGCATGCATAACCTCCTTTCCACTTTCTATGCTTTCCATAAAGTGGTGTCCTCCTAATCTGTTGGAGTTGACCGCCTTGCTAGGTAGTTAGTTAGTAGTTTTTCCTTCTATAAATAAAACTCAGAGTCTCCTTCTCAGAAGGTTGATTGATATGATGTTGTACTCGCATTCTTAGTTTTTCTGTAGTACAGTTACATTGCTCTATTGTAATCATGATTTCAATGAATAAAATGGAGTTATAAGTTCATTGCATCTAAGTTTATCTTAAGGGATACTCATCCAAGGGGGCCCACTTGGTGATCATTCCATCCTTTAGCTTAGTTATTACTTTTTTGTTCAGCAATAGTTATGAATCTGGCAACTGTTTGTTCCTACAACCACTAGAATTCCATTATGTGACTATTCCTACAACCAAAGTAGACAAAGTAGTTTCCTATCTGTTTGCTCAGATTTTCATTTTTGTCACATACTTTAGTTTAATATAGTTGTTGGTTGATGTTCAGTACTTATGTTACTTCTTTCTAAGCAATTTACTTTCAACATCATGTCTTTCTTAAGTTGTAGGATGAATATGGTTACTATGGATTCCTAGTGCACATATCGTGCTGACCCATATCAAGTCTACGTCCCTGGGTTGATAATTAAATGAACCTTCATAATGATTAAGATAGCTATTTAGATTAGATGTCCAATCTCTGAATCACGACTTTAAGGGCTTAGTTGTTAAGTCATTGTAGGAGGCCAACAATGCTACATCACAACATGTAAGGATTTATGTTGTTCATTAGTCAATGCATTATTAACATTCAACATTTTTCTAGTCTTGATCTCTAATTGCATAGAAATTTCTTGTACAGAGGACAGACCAATGCTAGTTATTATTGGCAAGCATTGTTGGGGTAACAAGGTATGGATTATTTGGGATATATCTTGTGAGGAACTGGTAGGTATTATGCTTTCCAAGGGATCATGCAAGCAAGATAGACAACCTTGTTGTTGTGGGTGCCTTCCATAGTCATTTTGTATGATATGATCTATCAACTTATCCTCATCTTGAATATCCAGTAGGGGGTTTCATTCAATGGTCATTAAGTTCTGCAATGAGTAGTTGTCCTCATCATCCAGGTGTGGCCAAATGGTTTGCTGAAGGTCTTGATGTGGTTGAGCTGGTGGATAAAGTACTAGGTTCTTGGTTATAGTTTCATTGGATATGATCATATTTCCTGACCTACAACCTATGAATGCATCGACTGTTGCTAACCAAGGTTGACCTAGAATTAGTGTATAACCAACAAGATTAACTTTGGGCTGAAGTACTATAAAATCAATAGGGTAATCCCAAGAATCTAATGCAATGATAAAGTCCTCAATAACTCCTTCAGGCTTAATTGTAGACCTATCAGCTAATTGTAAAACTATCTAAGTGGGCCTAAGATTGGATAAATATAGTAGTTGCATGGTCTCCTTGGTCATTACATTAATTTCAACACCCAGATCTATCAAAGTATTCTTAATGAGAGTCCCATTGATTTTAACGTCCACTACTGGACTACCAGGATCTGTATATTTGGGAACAGTTATATTTCCCAACATTATATCGGCAAGGTTACCCAAAACATGGACTGTCTGTGGGTCCTCTCTTTTCCTTCCTAGCTTTTTAAGGCAAAGATCCCTAATAGTCTTAGTATAGATGGGAATATCTTTGATAGCTTCGATTAAGGGGATTTTAATCCTGACATCTTTTAACTAGCTTAGAAGGTCAGTTTCAGCCTGTGTCTGTTGCTACTAGATAGCCAAACATTCAGGGAATGGAAACTTCAGATGTGATGTAGTTTGGAGCCCTTGATTGGACTCAGATTCCAAAGGTGGGTTATCTGAGGCTTCCTTTGTGGGTTCTTCATTGTGTAATTCTATAATTTTGGGAGATGAAGGTCCTACAAGCTGCTTCCCTGATTTGAGATGAAGATCACTCACCTCTACCCCATAATTGGGGTATTGGAAAGCTTCATTTGTAACATCCCGCTACGTAACCTCGAAGGGTAAGAGCCAAAAGAGAACAAGATAAAAAAAATTTGAACATGAAGTGATAACATACACAAAAACATAAGGAAAGTTTCTGGTGAGATTCCAAAGCAACAACTTATGGAGTAGCAAGTTTCAGAGCAACAGTTTCAGAGCATCAAGTTCCAGAGCAACTGTTTTGGAGCATCAATTCAAATGTTCCTAATACCCATATCCACTTTTAAACATAAATTCATAATGATCATCATAGTACAAGCAGGTCCGATACCAACACTGAAAAACCATAAGCTAGACATAAAACATCACATTTCTTCTCATTAAATATATGATTACATCTTCTCTCTCAAGAGAGTACAATATACATAAAGGGATATACATGAGTACAATGGAATAGTCATGAATAAGATACATCAACTGATAAAATAAGTACAAGGGAGAACACGTCCAACTGATGCTCCAATGACCTATACACCGGTCCCTAATGGCGGTGGCAACGCCTCCAACCATGTGGACTCAAAAGAGACCACCTCACTGTGCTCAGAGGTAGTCACAAGGCCCAAATAGAAGTAACAAGGTAGGGTAAAATATGGCCAACACTCACACCAGTCACAGAGCAAACAAAAAATACAATGCATAAAGCCAATGTCACAACATGGAGATTCTCATCCAATAACATGTCGGGTACTACTCACGACTACTAAGGTACTAGGTACTAGAGTGTAGATCAGATGGAGTGTCATCGTGTGTGCTCAAAGGGATGGCACCACATAGAATCAAGTACACCTCTCATATGAACGAGGAGACTCAATCATGCCCAAATCAACGCCCCATAGATGGATAACTCAATGCCTCGCAGACGGATAGGCCCTCTCGAGTGCATCCTTAGCCTTTACAAGTGCTCAAGGCCATGCACAAGGACTCATTATCTTATTAGTGTTTTACCCCATTATTTTTATTTAGTTATCACTTGTTTACTATAACTCTGCTACTAGTTCCCCTGGCAGCCATTGGCATCTCGTACGAACCAAAAAATGAGATTGTCACAAAAAACTACCAAAGACCTATTGACAATCTAATAACTGAACTCTTAAGATTTAGGAAATAAATAGAGAATAACAAAAATAAAGATAAACTAAACTAAATGAGAAAAGGGAATGATAAAATGAGAAGGGAGTAAGAAAATACTCACAAGAAGTCCAAGGATGAAGCCTCAAACAATGTTAAACCTTCATCCAGCATTAAAATACACAAAGCTCCCCAATAAGATTTAAATAAGACTATAAGAGCTCACAAAATGGATTAATAAAATCATTTAAAATTACTAAATGAAATATATCATTCTCTCATAATGATCAATGAAAATAACTTAAAATAACATCTTTAAAATCTCATGGGTATAACAATTCAAATCTCCAATCAATTAAACACTATAAAATACTATATTTGAAACCATGAAAAAGATTTCAATGAAACCACATCATAACAATGACAACCAAAATATATAGCCACATAATAAGATTAACAGAAACCATGACAAAATACCTCAACAAGACATACTGGTAAACCACATACGACTGTAAGGTAATCCAGACGTTACCGTTAGGTAACCAAACGGTAAGACAACACATGAACATTGCACTAATAGGGTACAGTGGGCTAGGGTAGGGGACAGGGCCTGTGACTACCTCCTGTGCGAACCCTTTTCCTAGTACCTGCAAAACAACATGAATAAACGAGTTAGACAAGGAATTGCAAGCTAAAACAAGGATTCCCCATGAAATCCATTAACATAGCTCAAATTAGGAAAAAAACAATGAAAAACACAATGAAATAGCAAAATAAAGATTGAATCCTAATTAAGCAAGCAAACTCTTGATCCCATGGGGGAATTGGTGCCAATTTGATGTGAAAATTGGCCCTTTCCCAACTCCAATGATGCAATGTTGATAGATGATGAAGAGTGTTGATGAGTGATCCACTTTTATGAAGATTCAAATGTGCTCCAAGATGAAAACCTGCATAACCTAGCTATGGATGGATGAATCTTGCAAATGCTTGAAGATGAATTTGAGTAGAGTAAGTTTACTCAAATTGTGGATGATGAAATAAGGATATGAGCTCTTTATTTATAGATTGATAAGTTGAAGAGATGTCCAAATTTGATCAATGTGGGACAAAGATTCAACCAATGATATGATGCCACTTGTCAACATGTGAGAGGATGAAGGTTGAGCAAGTTTTGAGGATTGTGCCAATAAATGCATAAATTTGAATTTCAAATTTGTTGAAATGACTTGAAAGGGGGGAAGAAAGAAAGCACTAAATGCCACTTGGCTCAAGGCAAAGGACATATAAGGTGGAGTTATTGCCTTGTTGGAAGGACATGTCAACTCACATTTTTGAATTCAAATTTGGGAATATTCCTTCAAAGATGCCTTGTGAGGAAAATAGAGATTTAATAAATCAATTAAATCTATTTTCATGTGCAAGTTGCAAAATCTAGAGGATGGGACATGATAAGAGATTAAATTAATCAAGGGTCAATTAATTTAATAGGAGATTAGATGATGTGACTTATTTGACTTAGATTTTAGGATTTATTTAAATCAAATAATGAGAAGAATGTGATAAGATATTAATCAAATAAAGATTTTGATTTATTTAATTAAAAGGAGTTGATGTTAGATTAAATTAAATAAATTTTAATTTATTTAATTTAATAGATAGACTTAAGAGATTTAATCAAATAAAATTGATTATTTAATTAAATCGGATAATTAGATCAAGATGATTAATTTAATTATCGAGAAGAGGTGACTTAATTAGATAAAGTGATTTATTTAATTAAGAGAGGAATATTGATGAATTTAATCAGATAAGGAGATTTGATTAAATGGTTAGACCGAGAGATGATTCAGGATGAAACGATGTTAGTGGATAAGGATTGAGTGTGCGATATCAATCTGTATATTTTTGATGTCTACATTTTGCCCATCTTTGAAGCGATGCACTTGTTGCGTTAGTTCAAAGAATAATCTTGCTAAGATCAAAGTTCAAAATTCTCTGATTTTATGATGCCCCACTGTTGCCCCAGCGAGAAGAATTATGCTGGTATACTACCCCCTCGAGATATCGGGCGAAGAGGTTCGATTTGAGGGTCGATCTCTTGAAAAAGAGGTTCAAGATCAGTTCAACTCGAATATTTGATCTAGACAGATTTGATGATGTAGACAGTCATCAGCCATGGGTAGCCTCATGCCTATTTTGATATATTACACCCACTTGATCCTGATTTGTACCATAACATTTACATTATTGATGATATAAATGAGATGATTATAATGTTTATATGTAATGGATGATATGATGATGCATGGATGATATGGATGCACATGATATGATATTATGATGCATGGATGATTATGAAAATAGATGATAAATGTATGGTTTATGAGATGTTTAGAATAACCAATCTATATTATGCAATGATGGGGATGAATGCTTGTGGTATAATTAATGCTTTCTATATGATATGATATGATATGCAGATGGTTTGTGGATGCAGGATGGATGCATTAGCGATGATTTATGATTAACTGTCATGGTACCATGTTAGCATGAAAATCAAGAGATAGAAGAAAACAAGAGATTCCAACAAGACATGAGATGATGATAATGATGATGATTACTTGTCGAGGAGTTGGGATTTTCAAAGGGCCAATTACCTTATATTTGATAACACACATAGGCACGATGCATCAGGATATAAAGAACCAGGATGGCGTTGTACCTAATGCGATGGACTTTGACTTGACAAACAGATAGAAGTATTCTTGTTCACACTTGACATACGGAAACCTTGCTAGGACGTACCTAACAAAGCAAGTATTCGCCAAGGTTATATTACAAGAATGTCCAACAAGCACAACAAATAAAAAGATAATGATCGTTGCCCCATTCCTATCTCTCTAAATCCCTTCGTTGGGGACATCATTGAGAGGTCCTTGGAATGAGAACAATAAGATAAACCAAAAGAAAAGATCAAGTACACAAACAAGCCAATGTTCTTCATACCTTCAGCCAAAAGGATGTGTTTTGATAGGATAAGAATCCAAGGTGAAATCCAAAATGATGCCCATTGTCGGAACGATATATCCTAGGACATGCATTGTATAGGATGATGATGGGTTGATAAGTTGATTGATAGGCTATTGATATAAGTTTGATTGATATGTTTTCTAATGATCAAGAGTTTGATTTTGTTTTAATTGTTTGTTGTTTCGATTTTGATTTTACGATTGAAGATTGATTTTGTTGATTGTTGTGGTTGTTTCTGTTTGTGTTGCCAAAGGATGAAGGTGACGATCAGTTTATTATGGATGATTGATTATTGCGGGTGAAGGCGAGATGGGATGGATGGATTTTTTCAAATATTTGGATGTTTTTGACATTTTTGGAATGTTCTGAGGCTATTTTTGGTGTTTTTGAGATTTTCAAATGTTTTGATTTTTGATTTTCCAATGTTTTGGGGTTTTTTGAGATTGAATGTTTTTGGATTTTGATGTCTCGAGGGCTGATCACAGATGAGCCTTACCTACGTTTAAGCTCAGAGACGATGTAGTTCAGATTCCATGTTTTTGACTATTTTTTTGGATTTTTTGATGTTTTGGATGTTTTTAGATTTTTTATATGCTTTGGATGTTTTTGGATTTTTTTGATATGTTTTGGATGTTTTTGGATTTTCGCATGATTTTGACAATTTTGATATAGACATGTGTGATGATATCAGTGCTCTGTTTTGGGATATTGTTGAAAACCAAGCTAAGGTTGATTGATTGAATCGATGGATTGATGATGATGACATTGTTGAGGATACACAACAATACAAGGATTTGATTGATCAGGATCGATGATGATAATATTGTTGAGGATGCACAACAATGCAAGGATAGTGTTAAGAAACACAAGGATATCCTGAGATGATATTTTTTGATTGGATTTGATTGATCATGATTGATGAAGCTTGGTTTTGGAACAAAAAATTTTCGAATGATTTGATGTGACGTTTGAAGGGTGTGTTAGATGCGACTGATATTGATTGTTCGGATCGATGTTTGATAAAAGACAAAGCTTGATAAGGAACATTTGCTCATCAAAATATGCCATGGGCTAGTGATTTGGATTCTAGATCACAAATGCCTTGACCAATTTGATTTTACATTTTCCAATGTTCGGATCATGATATAAGGTGAAGGATATAGATCAAGATTTATTCTCGAAGCAAGATGTAAATATCTGCCCCTAGTGTCTAGCAATGTATGGAATGTTATGGATAGGTGCCTGGATAGGTGTATGGATGGATGGATACGCAAAGGATGCCAAGGATTATCTTGCGATAAGATAAGGTGTTCAGATAAAGAATCCTCATTTGGATAATGCTTCATGGCTCAGATAACGTTTGGATAGGATAGGATCAATGAAAACGATCCATGTCAAGATGTTTACCATAAGCAAGCGTAAAGTGTGCACCAAAATTTCATTAAGATCAAGATAACTTGGATGATGGATGCAAATGGATGAAAATGGATTGGATCAATGGTTTATGGATGAATGGATTTATTATGGATAAGATGGATGGAATGTTGGATTTATTATGGATGGGATAAGATGCTTCCTCCTAAACTGGCACGCGTAGATGCTCGATTCTACACATGACGCCTGTTTTCCAGGTTTTCTTCATGGTCTTGCCCAAAGCGCCGCCCATGCAGTTTTCACTGGAGGACCTTTTTTTTCTTTACTATTTTCAATCCTTTTTCTGATTTTTTTGGATTTTTATATTTTTTGATTTTTTTTCTTTTTTTTCTAAAAGATTTATGTTGACCCACCTAGTGGTGTTGATGTAGATGCTTCCATCATAATGTGCCATCGGTATCCTACCTGAAGAAGTTGCTTTGCTAAGATACGTGCACTTGAATGCAACTTTTAGGATTCTTGATCTGCTTCGTTGATACTGGAGTTAACTTTGTCTTTGTGCGCACATCGCGATAGAGTGCCTTCTAAATCCTTATGATGAAGGGTCGTTGCCAATACATGGTCAATATGAGAATTGAATATCATGCATGGAGGCGTGGACGGAGTGTGTTTAGGGATAAGAGATGGACTGGTTGCCAGTTCAGAACCTTTGACTCTCCAAACTTGCGAAGATGAGCAATGATGGGTGGATACGGAAGTGTGCATGGAATTAGGACCAACTGCTTGATACACTTTGTACGTCGCTTGAAAAGCCTGCTTTTGCTTTTGTGGACATCTTTGATGGATACTTTTCCCTTACTTATTTTTCCCCATAGTTTCTTTGACTGATGGAGTTTGATAGGGATAATCTTTCTTTTTGTTCTTTGGTATCCATATGTATTTGATTTGTCCATTATGCTTCTCAGCTTCTTTTTCTTTGATAACATTCTTCGTACTTTGATTCAAATATTTCTTTTGAAGTTGGTCCCAATTCATGGATGAGGTGATGGGTGGATGAAGATTCATGATGTGGCTAGTTGTAGTATTGGCATCGATTTCATCATAAGGATTTTTCGTGCTCCCTATGTTGACGTTTGATTGAGATGTAGTTGCCCCCTAGTATGGTGGTAGTAGTACCTTCATGCATTGATTTCGACTGTTCTGAGAGCTCTTGTTTAGAATGCATTCTTTAATAAATGACTACCGTAGATGATGTTATTTCCATTTGCTGCTCTGCTAACTCTGGAATATCCTGTTCTATCTGACTTGTTTCCTTGAGCGGATAATGTTGGATATCTTTATTCATGATGTCCTTAATCTGAGTTTGGGACATATTTGATCCTGATGTTGACAACTATGTTTGATTGTAGGAATCGATAACCTGCTCTTTTTGTGTAATAATGTCAGGAGTAAAGGAATCCTGTTATGAATGAAGATCATCTACGTGTCCATCCGCAGAAAGCATCTCATGGGTAGATGGAGGAGTATGTGCTACATGGATATGATCATCTTGCATAGATAGGAGAGTTTCCATTAGATTATTGTAGTATGTGAAGATACAAATTCTTGATCTTGAATAATTTGAGTTGCTGGCGTGCTTTGATAAAGTTCTTGACATACTAAGTCAGTTTCAAAAAGATGATTCCTTATAGCGGGTTCTTGAACATCATCAGTAGGCATGTTAAGTGGTTCCAATATCTTCCAAATGTGAGTTAGGGAGTTCCTTTAGTATGCATAACCATGAGGTCAAAGGGAGTCAACATGTCTTGGAAAGGAACCGTGCTAGACCTTGGTGAAATATTTTTGATCATGCTGGAATAAATTCTTGAGATATGTCCTCTAACTCATAAAGGCGATGTAGAGACATTTTTCCAACATGATGGTAGGTGAGCGAGATCATGCATTATGTCAATAGGATCAAATAACCCTAACACTCCTTGAAATAGATCACTAAAAATTGGCTCTTGATGTATGGTGAGTTGGTCATCGAATGAGGTGGAAACATCTTCAATGTGCTCAATGATGGATAGGTTTTGAACATTGTTTTCAACAATTGCGGTGGAGAGATTGTGAATGTCTTCGACCATAGGGTCAAGTGATGTTGACATTTCTTGGATTCGATCATTGTTGGTTGGTGGATTTTGATCATGATTGAAAAGTGACTCTTGATGTATGTTGATTTGATCATTTGATGAAGTAGACATAGCTTCAAGGTGCTCATTGATTGATAGATTTTGACCATTGTCGCCAATGGTTATCATTTTTCGTGTTTGTGCTTGTGTTTGTTGGGTAGCTTGAGAGGCTTGGGCAAGTCGAGAGGCTTGTTGCACTTGTTGAGCTTGTCTTGCTTGTTGCATGGCTAGATATTGTTGGATGGCCTCTTGGTAGGCCTGGTGAGCTTTTAGTGCAATGTTATATTGTCTTGCAGCATTTGGTTTTGGTGGTAGTGGTGGTGGATTTGGAATTGTGTTGGATGTAGTGATGAGTCATTGAGATACGTTTGGAGTGATTGTGAGGGTTTGAGATGTGATGGGTATGTTAGGGGTGGTTGGAATGATCAAAGTGACAGGGATGGTTGGAATGACTGAGGTGATAGGTCTTTGGGAGACCATATTTTGATTTTTTAGGATTGATGTTGTCATTTGATTAGATACCATTTGTTGGTGCGATGTCAATGGTATATTCCAAGGATTTGATGTGATGGCTTGATTGGCGTTAGGTGGATTGATTTGGATGGAGTGATTGGTGCTAGGTAAAGGGGGAAGCCCTAAACCAATAAATGATGTTGATATGGGTAATGGTGGTGGAGATGTCTCTTGGCGCAATGACTCAACTATTTTGGTAAGTGTAGCAATTTGATCTCGCCAAATTTGATCTTGATTTTGATCTTGACTCCCTTGATATAGTTGATTTGGTTTTTGTTCAAGCAGATTTGGAGTGTGTACTTGTGTTTGATTTTGGACAATGTTTTGATTTGGGATGACACTCAGATTTGGTATGATAGGTTGAAATTGAACATTTTTGGTTTTGGGAATATTCGTATGTTTTGCAAACGTATCCATCCCAAAGTTTTCTGGATTCATGTTTGGTAATCTTGTACTTGGTACATTCACTTTTGGCATGACGTTGTTTGTTTGAAGACTTATGTATTGATTGTTTGGTGGATAGACTTGTAGTTTTGGATTTAGATCTACCATCGGGAAAGATGTTCCAATCTTTTGACTAGGCATACTCACATTTTTTATACCATTGAGATTTGTGGGAGATAATGATCCCATGTATAAATGTGAGTTGGAAATCCATTGGCATTGTAAGGTTTTGATAGTTTGGTTGGTTTGGACCACTCATGATGTATGGATCAAGTTTATATTCCATGTTTTTCTTGTGTTTTGACCTTGTTGTAAAAGTGACCTGTAAGGTGTTTAGGACCAATGATGAGATGGAGGATGAAAATGGGTGAATGATATGAGTGTTGAACATTTTAGGGACCTTGGATCAATGCTAGACTTAGGGATTGATTTTGATTGTTTGATTTGGATAATGAACTTGTAAACCCTAAGATGTTGGATGTGATCTTTAGGATAAAATTTTTCAAAAGGGGTGCTAATTTAACTAGAGGTAGAGAAAGGATGCATTCCCATACTCCTAACTAAACAAGGTGATTTTTATTTTGATGATTTACCCAAGTCTAGAATGATGTTTCCAAAGTTCTAAAGTTGCTTGTGGGATGGGATGATAAATTTTTGAAGTGGATGAAGTGTTTGATTTTGATCCTAAATGAACCTAAGAAGGACTTGTTTACAAGGCCAAGCTTTTGAAGAACATGCTTTTCCCTTCAAACCAAAAGATCAATGTTTGCTCAAAAGACCATAAGACAAAAGATACACAAGCACATGTGTTGGGTTCAATTGATTTCATCTTGATTAGTGAATTTCTTTTACCACAAACACTTTCTTGATTAGATTTTCAAACTAAATGTCCAATGTCTTAACTTCTCCAAACCCCACAAGATATGCCATGTGGAAATTTGATGAACTTAAGGCAAGGGTTTTCCTATTGTTTACTTAAGTAGACAAATCGAGATGTAATCCAATGTTTAGAAACCTCTAAGGATGTGAATCCCAAGGGAAAGCAATAACATACGGATCGAGTCAATTGTATTTGTCTCCAAAAAGGGTTTGAAATTTGGATGATGATGTTAAGTGTTTGTTTTCAAGGTGTTTTCGATTAAGCAATGCATTTTGTAACCCAAGAATAAGTACAATCCTATGGATGTAGCCAAAAAAGGAACTCCAAATTTTGGATTCCCCTTGGACAGAATCTAGCTACCCTTATCTCTAGTGAATGGCTAGATGCTTACAGCCCCATGGCTCCCCTCAAGCTCGAAATTCGTCAATGTCCGGGGCAGCCAAGCATCAACATGAAACTCCCATGGCATGCTTTCATTTCTACTAGGGGAGCCATAAAAGTGTGGAAGTGACCGAGCGACCATTCTTACTCCAACAAATAGATTAAGGATTTTTGAAATTAGCACATGGGTTTTGTGGGACTTTCCATTAAGTAGGAGTTGACCCAATGTGTAGAGTCCCATTTGGATCCATCAGCCAGTCCAACAGCGTGGTATTAGCGTTTCTTCCAATATCACATTTATATCCGGCTAGAAATACTCTCGGGTTGAGTGTTCACCCAGGTTGAGTCGTTCCCTTGGGTGAGTACTTTTTCCCCAAGAGGCCCTCTAGGATAAACAAAAAGTGAATGAAGAACAATTGGCAGCTTCAGGTCGATAATCTGTTGGGAGAGAGAATATTACTCACACTGCTTTGTATGTTGTTCAATTTTAAGCTAGTGAAGAGTGTGGAGGTGATTGCTTTGTGTCTTAACCAAAGAATCATGAAAAGGCCTTTTTGATTCTCCAAGATCACTATAAAGCGTGAGAGAAGCGCATACGTCCTTTTCCAATGCCTTTAGTCTAAGTAAGCCCTCACGAAAAACAAAGCTACACTTGTTCTTTTTAGATTCTCAAAGCAATATGTGAGTTCGTTTTAGAGCACCAAATCACAAGTGAAGGACATTTGTTCAATTTGTTAATCCAATAAATGAAATCTAGTAAGTTGTGATCCTAAGATTCATTTTAACCTTTGCAAGAAGAAATTGAAAGGTTCTTTTTAAGCCCAAATTAAAACTAGTGTTCTAAGAATGAAAAGATAACAAATTCCTAAAGAAGTGTTAAATAAACACTTAAGTGTTTAAAAACACTTTGATTGGACAAAATATCATCACCATACTCCTCCTTCCTTTGTTTTCAATTTCCAACCTTCAAAGAAGAAAAACAGTCAGATTCTAGAAAAACATAGAAGTTAAAAAACTAGAAAACAGAAGGTAAATAAATCATAAATCAAAAGCACGTGCTAAAAAATTAAATTCTCCCTTTTTCTGTCTCCTAGCGTCGTAGTTCGTGAAGGCATCGCAACTCGTGAAGGTGTCGCAGTTTGTTCTCCCAGCGATGCTCTCACAGCGCCGCTTACCAGTCAGCGGCGCTCTATGTTAGAACAGAGAGCTCGATTGCGTCGCGACTTCACACAGCATTGGAGTTTGTGTCCAGCGTCGCTGTTTAATTTTTTTTTTGAAATTTGTCTGCAGGTCGGCAAGTCCAGAGGTGCAGTTTAAAATTCAAAATCTTGGCGGGGCCGAGCAGCGATGCGATTTGTGTTTCAAAAGCGGCTTCGCATATAGCGATGTTAGCTAGCACGGCTGGTGCTAAACAATGATAACTACTTGAGATCCTGATTGCGAGAATAGCGTCTTTGGCAGACGCTTTGGAATTTCCTATGTGTGCAGAAAAGTGCAGAATTTTCGTGAAAATGTTCGAATTTATGACTTCATGCCCTCCTTCTAGCGCCAAATGTGAGAACCCTTTTCCTAGTACCTGCAAAACTACATGAATAAACGAGTTAGACAAGGAATTGCAAAACTAAAACGGATTTCCCCATGAAATCCATTAACATAGCTCAAATTAGGAAAAAACAATGAAAAACACAGTGAAACCAGCAAAATAAAAGATTGAATCGAATTAAGCAAGCAAACTCTTGTTGATCCCATGGGGGAATTGGTGCCAATTTGATGTGAAAATTGGCCCTTTCCCAACTCCAATGATGCAATGTTGATAGATGATGAAGAGTGTTGATGAGTGATCCACTTTTGCGAAGATTCAAATGTGCTCCAAGATGAAAACTTGCATAACCTAGCTATGGATGGATGAATCTTGCAAATGCTTGAAGATGAATTTGAGTAGAGTAAGTTTACTCAAATTGTGGATGATAAAATGAGGATATGAGCTCTTTATTTATAGATTGATAAGTTGAAGAGATGTCCAAATTTATCAATGGGACAAAAGATTCAATAACCAATGATATGATGCCACTTGTCAACATCTTGAGGATATGAAGGTTGAGCAAGTTTTGAGGATTCATTATTGCGAAATTTGAATTTCAAATTTGTTGAAATGACGAAGGGGGAAAGAAAGAAAGCATTAAATGCCACTTGGCTCAAGGAAAAAGACATGTAAGGTGGAGTTATTGCCTTGTTGGAAGGACATGTCAACTCACATTTTTGAATTCAAATTTGGGAATATTCCTTCAAAGATGCCTTGTGAGGAAAATAGAGATTTAATAAATCAATTAAATCTATTTTCATGTGCAAGTTGCAAAATCTAGAGGATGGGACATGATAAGAGATTAAATTAATCAAGGGTCAATTAATTTAATAAGATATTAGATGATGTGACTTATTTGACTTAGATTTTAGGATTTTCAAATAATGAGAAGAATGTGATAAGATATTAATCAAATAAAGATTTTGATTTATTTAATTAAAAGGAGCTAATGTTATATTAAATTAAATAAGGTTTTAATTTATTTAATTTAATAGATAGACTTAAGAGATTTAATCAAATAAAATTGATTATTTAATTAAATCAGATAATTAGATCAAGATGATTAATTTAATTATCGAGAAAGAGGTGACTTAATTAGATGAAATTGATTTATTTGGTAAGAGAATATTGATGAATTTAATCAGATAAGGAGATTTGATTAAATGGTTAGACCGAGAGATGATTCAGGATGAAACGATGTTAGTGGATCAGGATCGAGTGTGCGATATCAATCTGTATATTTTTGATGTCTACACCTCCAATAACCACCATCAGGGAATACGAGTATGCTCAGGCCTGTGAATCTAGGCAGAGTCGATACTCAGTACCTGCATCACTCCAATCACACATCAAATTACATGTGCATATAACATATATCATATAGTCGAAGCAACATCAATCATCAAGAAGAGGATCATGATATCATAAGCCTCTCAGATATGAGTGTTACGACATCATCCCTTTCTTTTCCATAATCATACAAAAGAAATGATAATAGTATATAAATATATAAGCATGCAATCCAGCATAATAACTAATCATGTCAACATCGTAATAATATTGGAATTGCACCTCATGGGTGCCAATACAAAGTAATGATAGGATGAACAATCCAATACAAAATACACAGTTATCAGAATCCTTCAAGGAAAAGCAACAACAAAATATGAACATGGGGGTTGTTACACTCAACTAGGTACAACAATAAGGGTTTAGGTCAAGGGTTGGCCAATGTTCTATCTCCTATTAACCTTCATCGGGAAGGTATGCTCAGACCTGTGGAGCTAGGTGGAGTCGATACCTAGTACCTGTAAACATACTCACACAATAGTGTACCTATGCATATACATATATACATAGCCGAAGCACATACTACATCCTGACTGCAGTTAACTACCATATATATCAATTAATTATATTAGCATGGCTAATCATGATAACCTTTCACTTAATCAACAATTTCTAATCTTATTATGATAACATTTACCATTTAGAATACCAAATCAAAATCAAAATGCTATATTACCTAGGTTGGGGTTAGAGAGGTGTTACATCATTAGTCTAAGCATGTTAAACAAGCTTAGTGCTAGGGTTAGGTGCAGGTTGGGCAGGTATTTGTGATGGTCTAGGTGGCTAATAGTGAGGATTTGATGGAGGCATTAGATCTTGCTGTTGAGGTGGAGGATGAGGTAACATAGGTTGTTGGTAACTCATATTTTTCTACTGCCATTGTTGGCCTTTTTGTCATTGAGGCTACCATTGATTCTGTTGGGTTGGCCATTGTGAATTATAATTTGAACCCTGAAATTTTTGTTGTGGCCATGGGTGTGCCTGTCGATTCCAATTTGGCTGAGCTTGTGGCCATTTTTGAGGATTTTGCCACTAGTTTTGATTTGTTTGCTAGGGTTGAGAGTTCCAAGCAAAAAAGTTTTGGTTGATCAAAGGGAAAGATGGATTAAAACTAAGGGGGTCTAGTGGCATACCTTGTCTTTGCTTCCATGGCCTCCTTTGTGCTATGTAAAATATTTTCCATCATCTCCTTCAATTTTTTGGAAATCTAGTTTCTCAATCTTTTCTTTCTAGATATTGGCCACTAGTTTGCACTTACAATTTATTTTTCTTTGCCTACAGTTAGGGTAGTACTTAGTGAGCATAGCTTTTGCTTCCTCCTTCTTCTTCTTGATGTGAGGGTGTCCAACTGTGTTGATAAATGATTGATTATATCCTCCTTCAAGTTGGACAATCAATTATTGATTTCTACTTTGGAAACCCCATTAGAGGACTTACTTGTGACAAATGTCCTCTCCCCTCTTGGCTTTTTGGAAAGGGTCCTAGAATAATTCCCACAGACTTTACAAATGTCTTCAAATGGACTTGTAGAGATGTCTCCTCCCCCAATAAGGTTGAGGGAATCCATACATTCTTCATTAATCCCCCTTAAAAATACCAATTTAAGGGATTCCTCTGATAGTTTATGCTGTGGGTTTTTTCTTCAAAGCAAACTGAAATCTTTTCACATAATCTTGTAATGGCTCATCCTCTTTTTGAGACATTGAGAAAATATCATTTCTTCTCCGATCTAATCCTCTGCAATAGTCCTTGTATTTTTCCAAGAAATTCATCTTCATGGTGTCCCAATCTGGAACAGAATCCTTGCCAAAACAATGAAAGTAGTTACAAAACCTAATGGCTACAGGTACCTGCAACATAAGTTGTAGGTGACTACTAAAGATGTACGAGTGCAAAATTAATCTAAAACTATTTAAAACGACAAAATAACCAATCCTAATCTCCAGAGTACTATGATTTATCAATTACGCTTTTGTTCATGAACAACAACTATTGTAACTAACCATAAGTTGTTCTACTTTGCAAAGCACATGTAAAATAGTGAAAAAAAATTAATGGAAATGCATAAATAAACAAATGGATAGATGAAGTGAAGAATAATACCTGAGTGGCCAGTTTAGAGGACTGTCTCACTTAACTTAAAGCCAAATCTAACTCAGATTCTTACACATCCATGCAACATACAACTCCATTCATTGCATAACACCAGATATTTAAATAGAGTCCTTGTAGATTTTATTCCATAATATCATTTTAACATGTTTTTGGATAACTGGAAAAACTAGAAAAACTATGAACTGATAATAACTTGTAACAATCAACTAACTAAACTATGAACTCATCCCCTGACTTTATACAAAATAGAGAGAGTCTTATTCAAACTGCTAACTAACTAACTGCAATCATAAATCCCACTCCTAGATACAAGGATGTGAAATTAAGATTGACTTATTCATCTAACTAAAAAGGAAAAAGAGACCTATTCAAATAAGAACATCTTGCATGTGAAACACATAGGAAAATGTCCAGAATTCTAGAACAAGTATCTTTCCAACATTTATTCCTTCCATAATAACCATGCTCAGCTCCGCAGCTTCTTGCACTTTAGGTGGCTTGAACTTCATTAATTCTCTATTTTGTTGCTTTGGTACTCGCTACAAATACTCCATTCTTATTACCATGTGTTGAGTTGCGGAGAGATTAATCCATACAACATACATATGCAACTAATCACCATAATTAAATCACAACATTCCATTCATATACATACATATTCATATTTAAACCATGCAATACTACAAATATTTTCACCATATTTCATTTCCACAAATTGGGTTCAAGGTTGCAAGGTATGCATGAAAAGATAACATATTATGGAAGTATTGTCTAAAAGGTACTTTAGAAACATATGTAAAGTGTCTTAAAAGTATATGAAAAGCAATAAAAAGATACTAATAACTAGACCCATCAAGTTTCCCTTAGGTATCATTGATAAAGGCATGCACATGCTTTGTAACCCATTCCACTAGTTAGTAGGATAAATTATTTATCCCACATGCATGGGATGGTAGTAGTTGCCTTTGGATAAATCCAATATATTGTAATGACATTTCAAATAGAAGGAATTTTATAATATTTGTAATTGGAGTGTATACTCTATTTGGAGGTTGTCTCCTTGATTGTGAAGATAATAAAAATTCTTTTCTTCCTCTCAAATTCTATACATTTATGTGTTGAGATTATTTTATCTTACAAGTTCATTACAAGTTATATTAGAGCTATTTCTAAGGCCATTATTGTAAATAATTTTACCAATTTGGGGTCATTTGTAAATGTCCACCATATGCTCTTCACTCATTTGGTGATTAGAAAGTGGTTATAATTGTAATTGCACTAAATTTGTTATCCTTGTAAATAGTTTTTATTTTATTTTAGGCTAGAAATCATGTGTTGGGGGTTTTAAGATATCCTCAAAAAAGCTATGGTTCTTAGCTAAGTTGGATTCCTATAAAGGGTCCATTCAAGTGAGGAATATTTTTTCTCCAATGACCTCAAACAA
>VDFB02341963.1:64410-84246 GCA_007258455.2 Sequoia sempervirens
GCTGACAAAGAAACACCCACTTCAAGTGACCTAAGCCAAACAAATGCCAAAATGAATCTTGTCGAATCAAGCAATCCTTTGACTATCTCATCATCACAAAATCCACAAGAGGAAATTCAAGAAGAAGATCTTACCTTTGGGATGTCGCATGAAGAAATAACCGAAATGCTCCAAAATCCGGAAAACCATAAGATCATCAACATCATGATGAGGCTTAACCCTTCACTATAATGCTCGAACTAGCAAAACAAGGGGCCAAATTCCCTTCTGATTTCGACGTGAGCTCTATAGTGGAACCATCTTTGGAGATCATGCCTCTAATTTCATCCACACTCCCCATCTCATCTACACCCCCATCCCAAAGCATCACTCAAAACATTCCACAAATCATAACATCTTTTGCTCCAACCCAACCCAATGTTAATAAGGGAAATGCATTTATTAATGCTATTCAAACAAACCCCCTTGTCAACAATCAAGACTTGGATGCAAATACCATTTTGGAACAAAACATACCCCAAAATCCATTACATAAGTATGTCCCTCTCACTTTCCATAATCCTAATGATCCATCATCATCATCATCCTTCCGCGCAACACCCCAAACCTCTCTCCTCACAAATTCACAAGAAGAAGGTGACATGTTCAGACCTGGGGCCATTTTCGACACCACATCATTTTCTCAAGAACTCACACCCCTCATATCTTCACCTCTTCCACCATTACCACCATTATCCACACCTCTACTTGGCTTGGGACTCCCACCTTTACCAAATATCAATCAAACCAACATTCTAAACACCAATCAAAGCATCACGCCAAACTCTCAAAACTTGTCATCGATATTGCAACAATAGATGACAACTACACAAGCAATCACGACATCATTGACCACCCCCCTAACATCTCAAATCATGGGCTCTCAAGGACCAACCACATCGATCGCACCATCCACCACTCAAACCACTAACACGACATCACCGCTCACCACCACCACAAACACCATTCTGAATCCACCACCACCCCCACCACCACCAAACTCCAATTTATCAAACCAATGTAGCATGGCATTGCAAGCCGCTCACCAAGCTGCTTATCAAAAATAATTCCTACAAGTGCAAAAGAAAAAATCCGCACAAATAGCTACTCAACAAGCCGCGTAACTAGCTGCCCAACAAGCCGCACAAGCAGCGCAAGATGCTCATGCTGCCCAAATTGCACAACAAGCACTACAGGTCGCACAAGCCCAAGCCTTATTGCAACAACAACAACAAAAAATTCGCTCAAGTTGCACAAGCTTCTCAAGCATCCCAAGCCGCATTACAAGCACAACAGGCCACACAAGCCCAAATCCTATTGCAACAACAAGCGGCACAAGCACAAGCCCAAGCTCAAGCTCAGGCGCACGCCCAATATCAAGCACAAAAATCCCAAGCACAAGCACAGTTTCTTGCACAAAAACAAGCAGCACAACTACAAGCATATCAACAAGCAATAAAACAATATCAAGAGTAGCAAGAAGCATCCCAATTGGCAGCCCAACAACAAGCATTTTTGGAACAACAACAAACACAACAACAGGCTTAGCAATAGGCAATCTTAGCGCAGCAACAACAAGAACAACAACAAGCTTTGTTTATACAGCAACAAGTGCAAGAATACCTAGCTCAACAAAATGTGCAAATACCATCAAATAACAAACCAACCAACCCACCCATCCAACCCATAATTGAAACACCCCAGAAAACCTTCATCCCACCCCCTGATCCGCAAAACGATGTAACGACACAAATCAAGTTACTCTCGCAACAAGTGCTCAATCTTCAATCAGGGCGAACCACAAAAACACCAAGTAACTTGTGTCCCTATCCATTTGACAGGAGCCTTGTGATGAAACCATTCCCGAAGGGATTTGAGATCCCCAAGTTTGACAAATATCGCGACGGAACCAAGAGGATCACATTGAATTTGTGTTCATCGCATGGAAGTCGCATATGATGATACTTATCCGATGCGGCTATTTCCTAGGAGTTTGGCAGGCTATGCTATGGAATGGTTCTCTTACTTACCTTCAGGCATTAGAACATTCCAAGAAACTATAAACGCGTTCATTAAAAACTATGCATGCAACATTGCAATGGATGCTAAATAGTCTAGAAGAACTCCTCAAAATTTATGTATCAAGTTAAGAATGAATCACTGGCTTCATTCCTACAAACGATGGTGATCCGCCAATCAGAGCAAATGATTCATGCCTCGAGGAACAAATAAGTTTGTACCATTTGTTCAACCTTGATGACCTCTTTTTGGCATTCATATCCCAAGGTACAAGGGATCACTATTATATGACCGCTGATCTCAAGGTGTCATGATCTAACGAGCCCTTATGACTCAACTTGCAAGATCAACTTCATACCCTGAGCAACAAAACAACCGCCCACCCACCAATTAAAATGACAAACCTTGCACATGGGAAAGAAACAAAAATGTTACCAATGATGGTGTCATCAATGCCAAAGTGGTCATCAGTGCCCCTCACCAAAATACACCTGCACCACAAATCCAAAACCAACACCAAAAAAATCATCACATAACACAACAATTGAAAAACAATCTGACAATTAACAATGCCAATGATCAAAGAGGACAACCCCAATGGAACAAGAATTACCCTGCCGAAAGTACAATCAGCCTTTTGGGAACCACTTGAAGTCATCATGAAGAAACTGATAAACAAAAAACTCATCAAGGCGCCCACCTATGAGAATTACCAAGAACCGGATGTGAAACCTCCTTGGTATAATGAGAATCAACTCTGTGACTTCCATAAAATCAAAGGGCATACCATGAATAGTTGTATGAGGCTAAAAAACATAATTCAAGATCTCATCGATCAAATAATTATAAACGTGGAACAGCCAACAGGAAACCAAAACCTTAAGATATACATGAATCTAATGCCTAACCATGGAAATAAAGGGAATAATAACACAGATAAGGGGAAAGAAACCTTCAAGAATGTAAATCATGTGTATGACCACGTCGTTGCATCTCTGGATGAATACTACACTACCATCACCATCAAAGGATCCCATGCTGATTGTGGAGTCACCACAAGAGGCGACAAAGTTACCATCGTAGAATCATCCCAGCCAAAGAGTCCCTGCACCTAGATCTATCCCCAATGGATATAATGTCCTTGATCAGCTGAAAAGAACGCCAGTGCAAATCTCCATCATGGAGCTACTAAAAATCTCATATTCCCATAAGAAAATTTTTGAGGAAGCATTGGCTTCATCCACTGTCCTCGCAGATCTTGATGCGGAAAAATTCCAAGCTATGGTCGGAAATATCATTACGCCAAATCTCCTCACATTCTTCGACTAAGATTTTCCTGCCCAACCATCTCATAACTGTGCACTCCACTTAGAAGTCCTAGTACAGAAAAGAAAATTCAAAAGGCTCTTGGTGGATGGAGGTGTGGGCTTGAATATTTGTTCTCTCAAGCTCATCAAACAATTAAAAATCTCAGAGGATTCCATTGACAAAGGAAAGGGTATCACAATAAGAGCATATGACGATCAAGAAAGAGTGTCTCAGGGCACAATCAAAATCCCTATTCAAGTAGGGCCATCTATCATGGAAACCACCTGTCAGGTCTTGGACCTTAACTTGCCGTATAACATCCTCCTAGGACGTCCATGGATTCATGCAATGCAAGCAGTAGCATCAACTTTCCATTAATGTGTTAAATTCACACATGAAGGACAAGAAGTTACCATCCATGGAGATCCCGAACCATTTTCCTACTGCAAAAGGCTCGAGGAAAAGTACTATAAAATCCCCCAAGTACCAAAAAATGATGAGGGCCCATCTACACCATACATTGATCCCGCCACTCTCGCTTCCACTTCTGCGACAGAGACACCCGCCACTCCCACCATCCCCACCATCTCTGACATTAAGGTCATCATCCAAGATAACGGTTGTGGAAAATACATGATCCTTAAAAATGCTTTTGTGGTAGGAGAGTTACCACAATCTCCTAGATCACGGGGACGTCCACAAGTAAATGAAGCCTCCACATCTCAAACATCTCCTAACGACTATCCCAACTTTACAAGTTGGGGAGATCTCGGTCAAGAGATTATCGAGGTAGATCCATCCCATATGCTATACCAAGATGATATATCAGTAGTTGATTTACCAATGGATGACAGTTGCAAGGGTCTGCAAATGATGCTCACAATGGGCTATGATAGAAATCAAAGACTTAGAAAAAATGATAGTGGGCTTATAATACCTATCATTCTGAAGATGCAAATGAGAATTCTTGGCCTTGGATGTACCCCTCTGAGTATAACCATACGTGGCCGAGGTCCTCCAATTAGAAAGGCCAAAAATCCTCCTCAGCAAACTGCAGCTGAACTACGCTTACCAGTATCTACAGGTCGCGTCATAGATAACTTCACATTTTATATAACTAACGTCTGTAGTAGTAGTGATGACGAGGATCCCATGACCAATGTACCTAGGCTATTTGAGGATACCACTCTTTTCATTATTAACACCTTATCCTTTGAATCAAACCATCAAAATCATGAAATCTGCCTAGTATACCCCCAACTCATCGACTACAACCAACGAGGACCACTAGTTCTTGATACATTCAAAAACGATGAAGCGCTCTCAAAATTCATGGGACTATGGGATAAAATTCCATATGGGGATCACAAAGCAAGGTTCATAATTGAGCTAGATACACATGCCTATTACAGGGAAACGATTAAATCCCTCAGTCGCAAAAGTGAGAAATTAAGAATAATATCTAAGTCCTTGAGTGAAAACCACACTGTGGCACTCTCTGACCAGAAAAAAGTAAAAATAAAGGACGCATCCAATGCTAAAAACCTCTCTGAGGTACCTGAGGATGGGGGATTCAATCTTCCTTTTAGAGCTCTTCATCAAGAAAAATTAGCAGTCCTAGCAGAAAAATGCAATCCAGTCAATCTAGGAACATAGGAAACCCCGCACATCACATTCTATGCAGAATCATTACTATCAGAAGAACAAGAGCTCCTAGCAACCTTCCTAAGAGAGAGACAGATAAAATTCGCATGGAGCTATACTGACATGCCAGGGCTTGATCCAAAAATCATGGTTCACCACTTAGCAGTATACCCAGAAGCAAATCCTGTTAAACAAAAGCTCAGAAAAATGCACCCTCAAATCGCCCTGCTAGTCAAAATGGAATTAAAAAAGCTATTAGATGTAGGATTCATTCGACCGATAGATTATCCAAAATGAGTGTCAAACCTAGTGCCTATCTCAAAACCTGATGGGGGCATCAGAATCTGCACAGACTTTAGAGACTTGAATAAAGCATGTTTGAAAGATGATTTCTCGTTGCCCAACATTGACATGATCGTAGACATGACAACGGGACATGAAATGCTTTCCTTGATGGACGGTTTCTCAGGTTATAACCAGATAATGATTGCTAAAGAATACCAACACAAAATGGCCTTCACTTGTCCATGGGGGACTTACTGCTGGAACATGATGCCATTTGGCTTAAAAAATGAAGGAGCAACATACCAAAGGGCCATGACATTAATCTTCCATGACATGATTCACAAAATGGTTGAATATTATGTTGATGACATTCTATCCAAATCCAGAAGGAGAAAGGATCACATAGCAACCCTAAGTGCCATTTTTGACAGGCTGGAAGAGTATAAGGTTCGATTAAACCCAAAGAAGTGCATCTTCGGCGTACAATCAAGAAAATTGCTAGGATACATAGTTTCAATGAGAGGTATTGAGGTAGATCCAGCAAAGGTAAAAGCAATCCTTGAGATGGATGCACCAAAAACATTAAAGCAATTAAGAGGTCTCCAAGGCAGGCTTCAATCCATTTGAAGGTTCATAGCACAGTTAGCAGACAAACAGAACCCATACTCTCACCTACTTCACAAGGGAGTAGCGTACAAATGGGATACCAAGTGTGAAGAATCCTTCAATAAAATCAAAGAATATTTGCTTACACCACCGGTCCTAATGCCACCAATCCCAAGAAAACCATTAATTATCTACGTGTCAGCAACAACAACAGCCCTTGGAGCTCTCTTAGCTCATCATGATGAAAATGAAACAGAAAGGGCCATCTATTACATCAGTAGAACAATGGTTGGGAATGAGATAAACTATTCATTCATTGAGAAAGCATGTCTAGCAGTAGTGTTTGCATCACAAAAATTTGGACATTACATGTTGGCACACAAAATAAAACTCATTGCCAAAATCAACCCTCTCAAGTACTTACTGTCAAAGGAAATGCTCACTGGAAGAATGGCCAAATGGGTGATGATACTATCATAATACGACATTGAATCTGTGGAGCGAAAAGCAATCAAAGGCCAAGTCATCGCAGATCAGCTTGCAGAAGCACCAATCTATTTAGAGAATCCTCTCATCTCAGAGTTTCCAGACAAATCCATTTTCAATCTCAACATAGCCAACCACTGGAAACTTTACTTTGATGGCTCATATACACAACATGGATCAGTAGCTGGCATCTTCTTTATCACCCCACAAGGGGACTACATACCAAGGTTCTATAAATTGGTGTTTCCCTGCACTAATAACATTGCAAAATATGAGGCTTTAACCATAGGTCTCAGAATAGCAGTGTAATGGCATATCATAGCCTCAGAGTATACGAAGACTCTCAATTAATAATAAACGAAGTGAATAATGAATACCAAACTAAAGACGACAAGCTCACTCCATACAAGAAATTGGTGGAGACTCTCAAAGAATCCTTCATCAAAATCACATTTGAGCAGATACCCAGAGCCAACAATAGACCAGCAGACACCATGGAAACGATTGGATCCTTACTGGACATCCCTCACAATGTCCCAAAATATGAATTCCTGATAGAGCAGCTTCTCATTCCTGCATTCGAGGTACTACAATCAAAATTCATGTGCAAAATCATTGGTCCCAGTGATCCTTGGTACTGCGACATTTATACATACCTTCGAATAGGTGTCATACTGGCTGACTTACCATCAACCTTAAAATGAACCTTTGTTAAAAAGGCATCCCGATTCGTCATCCTAGGAGATACCATGTATCGTAGGAGCATAGAAGGAACCTTACTACGCTGCTTAAACGTTGAGGAGGCATTCTTGCTCTAACTAAAGTACATAACGGTATTTGTGGTTCACACTCAAGTGGAATGACTATAGCCAAGAAATTATTGAGGATGGGGTATTATTGGCCTACAATGGAAAGAGAGGCACATGACTACATCAAAAGGTGCCTACAATGTTAGCAGCATGGAGACCTCATCCATGCTCCAGCTCAAGGACTTCATCCCATCATCACACCATGGCCCTTTTCACAGTGGGGACTTGATCTCATTGGAAAAATCACGCCCACTTCATCTAACGGCCACATGTTCATCATAACCACCACGGAGTACTTTACTAAGTGGGTGGAAGCCATACCCATGACGTATATAACCAGGAAGCAGATATCAAAGTTCATCTTGAACTATCTCATTTTCTGCTATGATGTCCCACAAGCCATTATCTCAAATAATGGGACACCATTCAAAAATCAAGATGTCCGTGATTTATGTGAAAATTTCAAAATCCAACATTGCTTCTCCACCCCATACTATCCCCAAGGCAATGGCCAAGCAGAAGCCACTAATAAAACCATTTTGAAAATCCTCAAGAAAATGGTCAATGACACAAGTCATGACTGGCATTTGTAGCTTAATCCCACCCTTTGGGCCTACCGAACCAGCATTCGCACACCCACCGGCGCCACCCCTTTCTCCCTGGTCTACGGATCAGAAGCAATACTCCCCATTGAGATCGAGCTCCCATCACTCAGGATATCACTGCAAAACCTCATCATGGATGAAGAGTACCGAGTATCAAGACTAAATGAGTTGGAGCTACTGGATGAGCAGTGTATAGACATTTTAAATCATTTGCAAGTCTACCAGGATAGACTCAAGAGGAGCTATAACAAGAAAATCAGAAGCAGGACTTTCCAAGTCAGAGAACTGGTATTAAAGGAGAATCAGAAGAATGTCCCAAACCCAAGCAGCAAAGGAAAATTTGAACCCAATTGGTTGGGACCATTCGTTATCATAACAAGTTATAAGTTAGGGGCATATCAGTTATCAACACCCAAAGGGGAACCTCTGCAAGAGCCCATGAATAGCTCTCATCTCAAAAAGTTTTATGCCTAATCTTTCAAGGTATAGAACCAAAAAATAGAAAATGTCCTAAAAAAATGGTTACTTTAGTGAAAACCTCGCAAACAGGCGTCTTGGTGATAACAAAAAAAAAAAATCCAAAAAATCCAAAAAAAAATAAAATTAGAAAAAGGATTGAAAATAGTAAAGAGAAAAATCGTCCTCTAGTGAAAACCACTTCGGTGGCACTTTGGGCAGGTACCTTGGTGAAAACCTAGAAAATAGGCACCTTGTGTAAATAAGCACTTTCCATCCACCAGGATATTTACGGCTTGTTCTGCATCATCCATCCATTACGTTTCCATCATCCATCGCATTCAGATTTCCACCCATCACTCATCCACCCGCATCCGCACCATAGATTGGTCTATTGTTCATATCATGATCCCTCATAGTACTACTCGACCCATCCTCAAGGTTAGTTTGTCCTACCTTTATCAGAGTAGTCTATGGCATCACACTGGGGGCATGTTCTCATCAGATCGAATTCGTGTATATTCTTAAGGTCAAAACATCAGAAAATCCAAAAACATCAAAAAATCACCTAAAATCCAAAAACATTCAAAACATATCAAAATCCCAAAAACAGGTCAAAAGTCAGTAAAAAACAAAGACCTCTTGTCAAACTACGAGTCTCTGAGCCTTGAACGTAGGCAAGGTTGATCTTTGATCATCCCCTGAGACACTTAGGTCAGTCCTTTAGGAGTCTGTCATAATAAAATGACATTTCATCATGTATATCGTCATTTGTAAATCAGTCAAGTCGTTAGTCGAACTACGTGGCCTCTGCATGTATAACGTAGGCAAGGCTAATTTGTTGATCAGCCCCTGAGGCCCCTAGGATAGGTCCTTAGGTTAGTCTCTTGGACAAAATCTTAGAAAAACCCCAAAACATTCAAAAAATTGGAAAATCAAAACATTTGCAAAATCCCAAAAATACCAAAAACAGCCTCAAAACATCGCAAAACTCCAAAAACATCCAAATATTTGAAAAAATCCATCTGTCTCATCTCGCTTGCACCTGCGATAACATCACTCATAATAAATGATCATCATCCTCAACCTTTGGTGAAATAATCAGAAACAATTCTAGCAGGTGAAAAGTGAAAACTCAAAGCGTCAAGTCTCAGGTCTAAGTCAGTATGTAAGCAAGTTGGTCAACTCTTTGTGTCAATAACACATCATCCAATTGGTCCCATATCAATCATTTGAAAGAACACTTGGGATAAAATGAAATGACGTGTTGCCATCCACTAACATGTCCTAGGATGTATCCTTCCTACAATGGGCATTATCTTTTGGCAATATTTTCGGTTCTTATCCTTAAAAACACATTTCCTTTTGGTTAGCGGTATTGAAGAACATCAATTTGTTTGTTTACTTTATCTTTGTCTTTTGTTTTATCTTATTGTGTTCATTCCAAGGATCTCTCGATGATATCTGAACGAAGGATTTAGAGAGATAGGAATGGGGCAACAATCATTATCTTTTGTTTGTCGTGCTTGTTGGACGTTCTCGTAATATAACTTGGCGAATACTTGCTTTGTTAGTTATGTATGGAGGGTGTTTTGGGAAACTTGTTGACTATTGCATTGATAGGTTATACCTTTCCGTGTTTTGGTCCGAGGTGTTTGAAACTTCTAAAGTGCATCCTAGCAAGGTTTTTGTATGTCAGGTGTGAACAAGAATACTCCTATCTGTTTGTTGAGTCAGAGTCCATCACACTAGGTACAACACCATCTCGGTTCTCTATACCTTGATGCATCATACCACATGTGTTATCAAACATAATAAAATTGTCCCTTTGAAAATCCCAACTCCTCGGCAAGTAGTCGTCATCATCTGCATGTTCATCATCTTTTGTCTTGTTGAAATGACTTCTTCTCTTCTCTTTCATTCCTTCTTTCTCATCACCCTAACAAGGTATTATGACAGTTCATCATCATCATTATCATCGCCATTGATCTTGCATCCACAAATCATTAGCATATTGCATAAACTTATCATATAGAAAACATATGCATTGCATTTCCATCATCATATAAACATGTTATTATAAGCATAGATAAACACATCCCTTTCTCATTACATTGCATCCATTTTTTCCATCACATTGCATTCATCAAATAAACCATCACATAACATTCATCAAATAAACCATCACATAACATTCATTTGCATAAACATTTCATAATAATTTCACATTACCACCTACTGCATAAACAAACATAATAGGTACACAAGCATTATAGATAATCCATTGCATATTCACATCACATAAACATTATAAAGTCATCTCCCACATTAAGTTCATTTTGCATTAAACATCATCATACCACTTTGCATTAACATATCATTTCATATATTGCATCACATCACATTAAATGCATCACATACATTACATGTTTAGGATAATATATTTGTTATTCTAAGCATCTTAAAACCATATTTGCATCATCAATACATATATAAAACACGACCATTACATTTACACCGCATTATATCATCCATTATTCATCCATATTATATAGAACACTTCATAAATAACATCGCAATCATTTGCATAAATCATTCCACATCATTATAAGCATAATTAGGAACATAAAAGAATCCACTACATGCAAAGCATACATCCATCCATAATCATTTTTATAAGCATGGTTCACATATTATTTCATGTATACACCATAGATCATCACCATATCATTTTGCATATTACATTTCATATCACATATCATTTGCATCAACATAAATAGATCATCATATAGAGATTATAAACATACATCATCATCCATTCACATCGCATATCATATAAATCCATCTGTATATCACAAATAAACAGCATAATATAACATCTATCCATAATGCATACATCATCAGAAATAAATGCATCCATATACACATCCATCCTCACATCATAACATCATTGCATAGCATATAGAAATATAATCATCCATAAATGCATAAATAAATGGTACACATAACATCATATCAAAATCATCCTCTCATGTATATCATCATTAGGTAACTGTCATAGTACAAAATAATCGGATCACTGTACATGTGTGTCAATAAGTACAAAAAGGCCCATCGGGCTATCAAAAAGGAGCCCATAAGGCACAAAAAAATATCATCTCGATCAAAACAAGATCTACCCATCCTATTTGTTGCCCTCACCCCTGTCACTGTGACCCTCTATTGGTCTATGGTTGGTCGTTGCAAGTAGTCTGGGGCCCACTCTACCCTAGGCACGGTCTGATGATAGTGCATGTGGTAATAATCTGCCTCTCGGGCGGCCTCCCTATAAGACCGAATGGACACTGTGCTCTAAGAGGAGGCTGCCATGCTCTCCAACTGCTGTCGTCGGCCCATCTTTGTCGTCACCTATAGCTCTACGGCTTGCCTCTACAAAATGGTCTAATCTCTCTCAGCCCTAGCCTGGTCTCTCTCAGTCCTGGCCTGATCTCTCTCCCCTGTCAAGATCTGAACCCGACCCTGCAGTTGTGCTATTAGTATGTCTCTAGCATTCGGCTACCCTACTGGATGTGCTCATGCAGGCTGCACGTAAGGCTGATCCTCACCCTCAGCTCATGGCGGTGCACCTGCCTGCTCCTGTTGCTGATCCTGCATCTGAACATCAGCCTGACTTGGCTGAATTGAAGCCCTGACTGGCTGGTCCTGTCGTACATCATCTCTTTATCCTTGTCCTCCCCCTCTACCCCTCGTCCTCTGTTGAGTGGGGACTGCTCTTGGAACTGTCAATCGTAGGGGAGGCCAAAACTAGTCTTTGTACGCCTATTTGACGCCTGGATCTGTAGGCCCCTGATCGTAAACCCAAGGCTGAGCCACCAATTGTCTAAAGTTGTCCACGGCCTCTAAAGCAGGAATGTATCGACCCCATGAAGCTTGTGACATGGTACAGGAAAATACAGCCACATAATCATCATCTGGTCAGTCATGTGGCTCACCGAATTGGTGCTGAATGTGCCCGAGCAGGTATCTCTCCACCATGGTATGCTCTTGCCCCTGCATAAACTGGTCCTAACGGGCAAAGAAGATCTACTCTGCATCATCGGTCCATCCAGGCTAACCAAGGTATGGGCGCCATGTCAAAGCCTACATCTCGTCTAGGACTCTCCTCCAGTAGGGAATCTTGTGCTCGTCCATTTGTGTGAAGGACACACCACCTCTGTAGCATCATACGAGGGGATCATCAGGCCCCATCGATATTGCAACAACTCACAGCTAAAAAATAATGATGTGCTCCCACACCCATACGTGGAGAAGTGTGACACCTTCCCTGAGTGCTCTGCCATCGAGGTAGACGTACTCGTGTGAATTTCTATAAAGTGAAGCAAAAAGAACAGGCCCCCAAGCAAAACGAGTAGGCCTGTCATGCATCACCATGCGCTCCCAGCAAAGTCCCCAACCAGGACTGAAGTATTGGCCTCATCGATCTAGGGCAATGAGACCTGAAATGATGGCCGCAACAACCAAGTGGAAGGGAGAGGCCAAAGACCTATGATGCTCAAGCTCAATTTGACCCTCGCAAATAATAACGTCCTCTATGGCGAGGACTGTGTGACAGGTGTCCCACCCGACATCTATATCAAAAATAACGCATCAACCATGAATCGGCAATCTCAGGATGCGCCACACGTCCTCCAAGGTGACGGTGGCCTCGTCGGTAGGAAGGTGGAAGGACGAGGTCTCGTTGTGCCATCTCTCGGCAAGTGCAAATATCATCCCAAGATGGGTGCGCACGGGCGCTGCGTATGCGATGTGCCACAACCCCATGTCCCGTAATCGATCCTGCTCTTTGTCACTGAGGTCTCGCAAATAACCGAAGAGATCTCGCGACCTGTGCTCTCAGGAATAAAGCTCCCTCGTCGCGTCCTACATCAGGAAGAGTCATCATGTTAAAATTTTGAAAAATTTCATTCCGTGTGTCCAAAAAATTACCCCAGCGTCGCTATTCGTGAAGGCGTCGCAGTTTGATTTTTTATCAAACTGCGATGTTGGGGCACAAAATGCCAAAAGCGCACTGTTGCGGTGCACTTTTCTTCTGAGCAGTGCAATTTGAAAGGATTCTTGTTGATAAAGCATTGTCGCGTTGCACTTTGGAAATGACCTCGCGGGCCATGACCTCAGTGTTGGAGTTTGGAGTTTATTTCCAAACTCCAAACCCCACCGCCGTGGCACAATTTGACACCGAGCGGTGCAGTTTGATTTTTGAGCGGCGCTATATAGCACCATTACAAAATAACTAACTTTAAACGCATTAAATGAATGAAAAAAATGAGAAATGAAGCTCAAGTAAGGATCACTTACCGGTGCCCCAATGTCGGGTGGTCGCTGGTATGTCCAGACTCGGTTGGAAATATGCATCGGGAGTTGTCGTTGTGCCATATCGTCAAGAGGTCAAAGCTCAAATCTCAAAGTTGCTAGAGGGTTGTGTGTGAAATGAATTGAAAGTGACCCCTCGGAGCCTTTTTAAGCTTGAAAATTAGGGTTTTTTCACCCTGATTGGCTATCCTACTAGGGTTTTGGACCCTTAAACCTATTTTTGTCTAGTTGAGGCCTGTTTTACATTGTTTTATTGCATTTAGACATGTTTTTGGCCTCCTGGAGCCTTTTTGGACATGTCGGGCACCTTGTCCTCTTTTTTCGAGAGATCACCCAAAAATTGAAATTTTCGTTCAATCTCTCAAGGGGGCAATATATTGGCATGTTTTCTCTCGTCGGGCAGCAGTGGGGCAAGATTTTGAAAACAAATTTTTTTTTCTTTGATCAAGACCGTTTATTCTTTGAACCAACGCAACGAGTGCATTGCTTCAAAGAGGGGCAAAATGTAGACACGTAAAATGTACTGATTGACATTATGCATTTGATCCTGATCACTAACATCGTTTCATCCTGAATCATCCTTCAGTTTAACCATTTAATCAAATACTTTTATCTAATTAAATTCATCAATATTCCTCTCTTAATTAAATAAATTAGTTATCTAATTAAGCTCACCTTTTCTCGATAATTAAATTAACTATTTTGATCTAATTATCCTATTTAATTAAATAATTAATTTGATTTGATTAAATCTCTTAAGTCTATCTATTAAATTAAATAAATTAAAACCTTATTTAATCTAACATCATCTCTTTTAATTAAATAAATCAAAAATCTTTATTTAATTAATCCCTTATCACATTCTTCTCATATTTGATTTAAATAAATCCACAAATTTAAGTCAAATAGGTCACATCATTTAATCCTCCTTCACAAATTAATTAACTTTGATTAATTTAATCTCCCTCTCATGTCCCATCCTCCATCTTTTACCACTTGCACATGAAAATAGACTTGTTTAATTTATTAAATCTCTATTTTCCTCAACAAGGCATCTTTTAAGGAATATTCTTCAAGTTTGAATTCAAAATCCAAGTTGACTTGTCCCTTCCAACAAGGCATTTACTATCTCTTACATGTCCTTTGCCTTGAGCCAAGTGGCATTCAATGCATTCTTCCTTCCCTCTTGCATGTCATTTCAACAATTTCAAAATTCAAATATATGCATTTATTGGCACAATCCTCAAAACTTGCACATCCTACATCCACTCATTGGTTGACAAGTGGCACTTTTCCATTGGCTAATTCTTAGTCCCACATTGCTCTATTTTGGACATTCATCCATCTTAGAATTCTATAAATAAGAGGCTAATCTCCTCATTTGATCATCCACAATTTGAGTAAACTTACCATGCTCAAATCATTAGCAATTCTCATCCATTATCATTGAATCTTAGCTAGGTTATGCAGATTTTTCTATTGGAGCACTCATCAAGCATCAACAAAGTGGATCAAATTTCTTCATCAAACCACCATTGCATCATTGGAGTTGGGAAAGGGCCAATTTTCACATCAAATTGGCACCAATTCCCTCAAGAGATTAGGAGTTTGTTTGCTTTAGAATAGGATTTGATATGCTTTTAAATTTCATAGTGTTCTTCATTTCATATTCTATCTCTTTTTCTATTCAAATGAATTTATTGAGGAATCCTTGTTCTTACTTGCATTTCACCTTCTAATATTTTTGTTCATATTGTTTTGCAGGTATTAGGATTGGGGTTAGCACAAAAACTAAAGCGAATATAAAAGTGTAGGTGAAATTGCAATGGTATGCAATTTTTGACACTACACCTACACGTATATCAAAATACTCTCTAGAATTATTCGTAGCCTAACCCTAGGCAACCTTCAATTGTCTAAATTATATGATACATCATTAAGCAGTTAGCCTTAGGAAGTTATTCACTACATACCTTGGAGACAAGATAGTGGGCTATAAGTATAGTCTTAATCCTTAATAGTTAGCACTTTGAAGCATTGGGCCAACACTATTTACAAATGGAATAAGTATATTAGTGAGCTCATAAACTAGACACATCGTATAGCACCTTACCTTTTATCCCTACTTGTGTGTTGTCTACCCTCAATACAATCACATTAGATTTTTTGGTAGTTGGGTATTTGGTATTTGTTTAATAGGTATTGGTGTTCTCTATGCAAAACAACCCATCTTTAGTTTCTAGAGAATTCTTCTATATCTATAGTTTTCTCACCAGTAGTCCCATAATAATCTTGCTAAGAGATTTAAAACTGGGTGTGAATATGGTAGTTTACCTATCTAGTCCACTAGTAGGTCATATTCACATGTTAAGTTTACTTAGGTCCTAAGAATATTTCCAAAAGTCTTAGTTGTCATTTAGATTTCTCTTATCTTTTGGCATTTCATTCTTAAATTCTAGGTCATTTAATATTAGTTGAGTTGGTTGTCTCATGTTATAGGATTAAGACACATGTCATGATCTTGTCTAATCCTATCCCTCACCTTGCCTTTATAAGCAAGTACATTATACACTTTGTAACATATCATATCAAGCAAGCTATTATCTTGCCATAATCTCTTTTGGAAGGTTATCTTTTGTTTTGCAAGTGATTTTGGGACATGAGCTAATTTTTAGCTCCTACAAAAACTTTCACATTAAATTTCTTAATTCAAGAAAAAATTATTAGTTTTGATGGAAAATCCAACCCAAAAGGTATTTAAACAATAAAAAAATGCATGGCCCAACTTTTCCCCCTTTTGGTGAATTGTCCCATTAGACTTGCCTCTTTAAGCTAGTTAATTTGTTATATAACTCTAACTACCTATTTTTCAGGCCAAGGTCAACTTTTACCTCTTTCAATGGATTGTCTCATTATGCTTATTCTTTGAGTTGGTTATTTTTTCATTTAACTTTGGTTATCCTTTATGGGTTGTACTTTTCTCCATGGCAATAGGTCATTGTTCTTAGAACCAACAGGGTCCGTAGGATCCCTCTATGTAATCTTCCAATGACTACTTTGATTAAATATAGAAGAAAACTTGAGAAAATTCCAATAGCCTTGATGGATCACTCTCCCACCAAATGAACAACCTAAACTTAGGTGCAAACAAAGGCCAATCTTCCACTCCTATTATAATTTACCACTCCCCCAAGTAAGATGGCCTTTGTTATCCCCCTAAACTAGACTTTCCTAAATTTGATGGTGCAAATCCTACTAGTTGGTTGAGAAAAGTTGATTAATAATTTATAGTTATCAAATTACTAAGGATCAAAAGATATCCCTTGCCTCTTTTCACTTGGAAAAACAAGCCCTTAAGTAGTTTTAATGGTTGGATAATACTAACCCATTTCTGACCTAGTCCAACTTTCACAATAAAGCCTTTTAATCTGCTTTGTCCTTAGTGCCTATGAAGACTTTGTTTGTGCCCTTACTAAATTACAAAAAACACATTTAGTATAGGAATATCAAAGTGAGTTTGAGAAAGTAGAAAACTAGATTATTCTCTTGGGAGAATCATTTTTCTATAGTTGTATCATTAGTGGTCTCAAAGAAGATCTCCAAGTAGAGGTTCTCATGTTTAAACCAAATTTCTATTAAGATGATTTGTTTGTGGCAAGGTTTGTGAAGCACAAATTTGAAACCTAATATAAAGTAGCCAGTTCCTCCTCTTCCAAACCAAAAAAAAATTCCATTAGATAAAGACACTAAACCTACCAAAATTCACAAGCTCTCTTGAGAAGAGGTCACAAAAAAAGGGCTAAGGCGCTATATTAAAATAATGATCAATCATGGGGAAAGGGTCACAAGTGTTGAGAGAAATGCTTGTATCTCATTGACTCCACCATGGTTCCCAATGAATAAATAATTTTTAGATGTGGAAGAATAATTGGCTTCACTTGAGCAATAATCCATACCCAAAGCTCATATTTCTATCCATGCCTTGGTTGGGATTTCTTCCACCCAAACACTGAAGGTCATTAGCAGTACATCAAAAGATAAAAATCTATTGGTCTTAATAGATGGTGGTAGTTCTCATAATTTAATAGCCAAGAATTGGCCAATCAACTGTATTGTTATTTATGTACCTAGAATAGTTTAAAAATTATGGTGGTCAATTGTACTACTTGCATACCTACAATAATTTACAAATTATGTCTTGTGGAAGAAAGTGTCGCAATGTTATGCTTACCTTGGGGGATTATTAATTTACTACAAATATGTTTTATTTTTTCTTGAGGGTGAATATGTGGTATTGGGTGTCCAATGGTTGCAAATATTATGTCCAAACACTTGTGACTATTCCCGACTTTAGCTCAAATTCCACCATTATGCTTAGTAATATACATTTCACAAATTGAAGGTAGGTTAAATTCACGTGGTTAGCTCCCATTATTTGGTAAATTATTGAAGAAAGGGTGTTCTAGTATTTTGGCCCAATTTCACTCTTTAGAGGCTCAATTTATTTCTCCTTCTCCTCTATCAGATTTGTAATGCATCCTTAATAAGTATCAACCAACATTTGAGGAACCCAAAGGCTTACCCCTTTCAAGGTCCCATGAACATTCCATTCCACCCATCTTGAGTATTCATCCTCTTAATATTTGACCCTATTGATACTATTGTGAGAAATTTTTTTTTTTTGAGAAAATAGTGAAGGCATCCAAGAGGTAGGTATCATTCGCCCTAGTAAAATTCCTTACTCCTCTCTAATAGTTATGGCTCCTAAGAAATGTGGATTTTGGCGAATGCACCCTAATTTCTATGAACTTGAAAAATTAACCAGATCAAGAATAAATTTCCTCCCTATTATTATTTTTTCTTGGATGAGCTCTCAAGGGATCAATTTTTTTACCAAGCTAAATCTTTGTTCAAGCTAAAAAGTTCAAGTCAAAGAAGTTGATATTCCTAAAACTATCTTCTAGGCCAACGAATGCCATTATGAATATTTGGCCATTCCTTTTAGCTTATCCAATGCTCCCTCTACTTTTCAAAGACTCATAAATATAATGTGTAGTGGTTAGATATGTAAATTCATTTTGGTCTTCTTTGATGATGTTTTCATCTATAGTTTGACGTAGATTGGTCATCTTCATCATGTGGAGATAGTTGCTACAATTTTATGGGAGTGTTATCTCTTTACCAAGTGCTCTAAGTTGGCCTTTGGATTTTGAAAGGTGAAGTATTTGAGACATTTTTTTACAAGTGAGTGTTCAAGTTGATCTCAAGGACATTGTAGTGATACAATAGTGTACATTCTCAAAATCCCTCAAAAGAGTGTGGTTTCTTAGGCCTAACTTGGTACTATCACAAATTTGTGTGTAATTATTGTAAAATTATTGGACCCTCGACCACTTTATTAAAGAAGAACTCCTTCATTTGGTCTAAATCAACATAGGTGACCTTTAATGCACTCAAAATTGTCATGTGTTCCACTTTAGTTTTGGCCCTGCTATATTTTCACAAACCTTTCACTTTGGAATGTGATGCCTCTAGCACAAGCATGGGGTGGTGTTTTTGCAAGAGGGTTGACCTTTAGCATTCACCAGTAAAAATATTGTTGTAATCTAGCTAAATCAACATATGAAAAATAAATTTAAGCTATTCTCCATGCTATCTAGTAGTGACATCCTTACCTATTGGGTCATAAGTTCAGGAAAAAAAAAGATCATTGTAGCTTGAAATATTTTTTTAGCAAAGGGTGTCCTCCCTTAAATAACAAAAATGGGTGGCAAAGATGTAAGGATAGGACTATGATATTGTGTACAAAAAGGGTAAGAAAAATGTGGTAAAAAATGTCCTCTTGTGCTAATATGAAGAGGAAGGATCTATATTTTCTCTTTTCATATTGGTTCTAAATTGGATAGATTAGATCTAGGATACATGAGCTACTAAACCTACAAATCGATAGATCACTCAACAATTAGAATAAGATCCACAGTCGGTTTCAGGTTTCCATTTTGTAGGCCTAGTCCTCACCTATAATTTCCATATTTATTTACTCCCCAACTCAATACTCAGTCCTTAGTTACAAATGGAATTGCACTCCTCCACTACGACAAAACACTTAGGTTTCTTGAAGACCTACGAGTGTGTGAGAGGGATTTCTTTTGAGATGGCCTAAAGCAAGATTTTAACGCCTTGTAGTTGAATGCAATGTGTGCCAAAGG
>VDFB02341964.1:0-24779 GCA_007258455.2 Sequoia sempervirens
GACTATGAAGAGGGAAATGAAAATAGCTCTCCTCAGATACTAGCATCCAAATCCACAAAAGAAACATCTGGGGATGTGAGAAATAAGCAAGAGCTCCAGAATTTAGAAAAAAACCCCCAAGCTCCCAACATTGCCCCCCAACCACCAAAGGAAAAGTAGGGGTTGGGAAGATTTAGTGCATAAGAAGCTCTGAATTCCCTCATGGAGGGAGCACAAGAACTGCAAAAGGATATTAAAATTCAACTCGAGAAACTAATAGTATAAGCAGAAAGAGTAGAAGTGGGGCCTAAATCAATAGGGGTGGAGGTGGGAGAAAGGGAACATACCCCAATAATAAGCAATGTTGAAGCTCTCCAAGAGGAAGGGGAGGTCTTGGCCCAATCGAAGGAAGAAGTGAGTGATCAATTTTCAGAAGGTGAAGAGGAGCCATGGGAGGTGGCAAAGGAAGGTGAGATGTTTGAGGTGAGACAATTGGATCAATCAAAATAAAATATAAACACTCCTAACATAAATCATGAATCCAAAAGGGGCAGGATATCAAACAAAACCAAGCTGATGATTGCAGGCAATGCCTCTGGTCAGAAAAAATTGATTGTTGGGAAGGACAACCTCCTTCCTAGAGTAGAATGAGGATCATAACTTGGAATTTCAAGGGCATCAATGCCCCTGAAAAACGGCGCATGGTCAAGTGCCAAATTGACCAATCAAAAGAAGGCATAGTTCTCATTCAGGAATCAAAATGGAGTAAGGAAGAAGGACAAGGTAGAATGAGTAACTAGAGGCAATGGAAAAGATAATTCAAGGAGGCCATAGGAGCATTAGGAGGACTGTAAGTCCTATGGAATCCTTTATCAGTAGAAGGGGAATTGGAAAAGGAAGAGGAAAACTAGTAGGTGATCAAGTTCAAGAACCTAAGAAGATAGGCCCACTTCTTCAACATTAATGTATATGGACCAATAGCCATAGGGGCAAAAAAACAAGTGTGGGATAAAATATCAAGTGAGTTGGAAAATAAAAGAGGTGAGCTGGGAATTGTGGCTAGAGATTTCAATGCAACATTGAACAATGAAGAAAAACAAGGAGGCCTGGGCAGAACAACTTCCATCTAGAGGGATTTCCAGGAGTTCATAGATAGAAATTTCCTAAAAGATGTGCAAACCAAAAATGAAATATTCACATGGTCTAACAGGAGAAAGGACTTCACCAATATAGCTAAAAGACTAGATAGATTCCTCCTCTAGGGAGATTGGGGAGAGCTTGCAGCTACACATGAAGCCCACATTCTACCTTTCACAGGGTCATGCCACTTCCCTGTTTCACTGTCATTTGGGTTGGGTGATCTACCCAGGGGGTGTCCTTTCAAATTTGAAAACATGTGGTTGAGAGATGACCGCCTGCTAGAGCTAATTGAGAAATGGTGGAATGAGATTAGGTTTGGAGGCAGTTCAGAGCTATTCAAAATGAGCAAGAAACTAGGCCACATCAAGAACAAACTTAAGGAATGGAACAAGGCTCAATTCAAGAACATATTTCAAGAGAAGGAAAGGATGGAATAAGAAATTAGATCCCTGAATGAACATGTAATAGAGAAAGGAATGAATGCAAAAGACTTTGAGAATAAAAAAATGCTTGAAAGAAGAGCTGGCAAAAATCTTGAAGTGGGAAGAATGCTATTGGAGGAAAAAGTCAAGGAAAATATGGCTGAAAGAGGTAGACAGAAATACCAAATTCTTCCACAAATCAACAATTGCCAATAGAAATAGAAATAAAATTGCAGAGATCAAGAATGCCAATGGAGAAACAGTTCAGTCTATAGAAGAAGTCAACAAGGAGGCAGTTTGCTTCTTTGAAGATATCTTGAATAAGGAAAGACAGGAGAATAGGGATAGAAGAGTCAAACTGTTGAGTGCAATCCCCACAATCATAAATGAGAATTAAAACTTGTGCTTATATCAAGAGATCTCCTTGGAAGAAGTAAAAAATGTAGTATTTCAAATGAACCCTGACAAGGCCCTAGGCCCCGATGGATTTTCGGTCGGCTTCTTCCAAAGATTCCGGGACACAGTAGGGGGTGATCTGGGAGTAGTAGTTGAGGAATCAAGAAGGAGAATGACAATGTTGGGGGCAGTAAACCACACCTTTTTGGCCCTAATCCCCAAGAAAAAAGATCCACAAACAATGAGTGATTTCAAGCCAATCGCATTGTGTAACACTTTGTACAAAGTGGTCACCAAAATAATAGAAAACAGACTCAAGGAAGTATTGAATGAGGTGATATTAGAAGAACAGAGTGGCTTTGCCCCAGGGTGGTCAATAGTGGAAGGAATAATCATTGCTCATGAAAAAATTCACTCAGCTAGAAAGAACAAAGAGGCCTATATGATTCTAAAACTAGACATCTTGAAAGCATACGACATGGTAGACAAACAAGTCCTTTTGGAGGTACTTAGGAAATTTCAATTTGGGGAAAAAATGGATTCAGTGGGTTAGAAGCTGCATCTCCACAGCTAAATTTTTCAGTGCTAGTAAATGGCTCTGCACATGGCTTTTTTCCTCCTCAAGAGGGCTAAGGCAAGGTGATCCCCTATCCCCATTCTTATTTATAATCATGGCAAAAGTGTTGGGTAGGGGGATTCAAAATTTGAGAAGGGAAGGGAAGTGGAAAGACTTTCATGTGGCTAATGGATTGGACCCCTCAACTCATCTCCAATTTGTAGATGACACAGTCCTGATGGGAGAAGCCAACAAGAGAGAGGCAAGAGTGATCAATTTTTTTTGGATGACTACTGCAGGGTGTCAGGATAGAGCATTAATTGGGGAAAATCAGAGGTATTATTTCTAAACACACAACCTAGCTTGCAGAGGGACTTAGCCAAGATCCTAAACTTGAGAGTTGCCTCACTACCAGGTCGATTCTTGGGGATGCCCTTGTTTGCAGGCATTAACAAAAATTGCTATGGGGAGAACCTAATCAATAACTGCAAGAACAAGTTGGGAACTTGGAAAGGTAAGTGGTTGTCATCAGCAGGTAGACTATTGATGGTTAGGACAATTTTGTCAGCCATTCTAGTATACTCAATGTCATGCCTAAAGCTACCCAAAGCAGTGGAAGAAACCCTCACTCAATTTTTTAGGAAATTATTTTGGAGTGGTACAGGTGATCAGAATAAGTTTCCTCTACTAGCATGGGATAAAGTGTGTAAACCCAAGGAGGCCAATGGGGTAGGGGTCAAGCAACTATCAATAATGAATCAACTATGGGGGCCAAACTAGTATGGGACATCCACACAAAAGGTGAGCAAAAATGGGTCAGAATCTTAAGGAGAAAATATCTAGACTCAGATGATCTGACTAGAATCTCACAACAACTAACCCCCCGAGAGGTTCAACAATATGGAACTTCATTTTGGACAACAGGGACATAATAGAAAATCATGTAACTTGGGAAATCAAGAATGGGGAGAACACATTTTTTTGGAATGATTCCTAGTGTGGAAAGCCTCCCATCAGCCACACTCCAGGCCTGGATGAAATCAAGGAAGAAACCACAAGGCTATGGGGGTGTAAGGTGGCCAACTATGGTAGGAGAATTGTTAGTCAAGGGTCTTCCACTTGGAACTGGAATGATCTTCAGACCCTCAACACTCCTCAATCACAAAAAGATGAATTGTCAAAGATCCTCAAAGGAAGATATTTCATCCCATCCAATGACCCAGATAAGATCCGATGGTGTGGGTCTTCAACAGGAACATACAAGGCGAGGCTTGGCTACAAGATCAAGGAATTGGCGTTGACCCGACAAGACTGGCCATACAAATTGTTCTGGGGAAGAAAATGCCTCCCAAAGGCTAGAGTCTTTGCTTTGTTGGCGGCCCAAGGAAGAATACTCATAGAGGACATACTAGCCACCTTTGGTATACAAGGCCCGAGAAGATGCTCTCTATGCAAGGAAAATGAGGAAACAACAAACCACCTTCTCCTGACATGGCCCTTTGTGCATGAATGTTGGAACATAGTTAGAAACAAATTGAACGTGTGATGCCCCATGCCAGCAAACATTGCAACATGGTTCAAAATGTGGCCGCAAAAAGGCAACAAGTCTGTCTTTGGAGGGATATGGCAGACTACCCCATCCATTATGATTTGGGAGATATGGAAGGAGTGCAACAAAAGAATATTTCAAGGAAAAGAGATGAACAAAGATAGAATTTGGGAAAAGATTGAGAGAGAAATAGTTGAAATGGTAAATGAGGATGCTTGAATCAAATCAGGCAAACAAAAAGTCTTCACAAACTGGGATGAATGCCTAACCAAAAACTTCAGAGGCCTTAAGCCGCCACTGCTAGATGGGAATGGCTCAATTTAGACAATCAAAATCAAGAGAGCGGAAGCATCATGGCGGGCACTAGAACTTGGTTGGACTAAGGTAAATTTTGATGGAGCAACCTGAGGTAACCCAGGCCTAGGTGGAGCAGGTTGTATTGTAAGAGATACCTAGGGAAAGGTCATAGCAGAAAGCTCCATTCCTTTAGGCATTTGCATGAACAATGAAGTTGAGTTCCATGCAACAACCATTGGCCTTCAGCTGGGATTTGATCTGGGAGTGAAGCAAATTCATCTAAAAGGGGACTCGATGATTACAATCAATGCTATTAGATGAGGCTCTACTCTGAACTAGAAGCTCAATCACCTGCTGCAGAATATCAAGCTTTTGGCGGAAAAGTTTGAAGAATTCAAAATTAGCCACATCTACTATGAGGGTAATAACAAGGTGGACGTGTTGGTAAAAAAGGCGTCGGAGCACTCCACGTAAGACAACTCGAGATCCAATGCCAAAGACATTTTCCATCATCATTTCTCCTCTTGGAGGCGAAAGGATATCATAAGTCATTAAGGACGAAATCCAGGAACTCAACTGATGTGAAAAGGGCCATCAATAAAAGGTAATGTGCAAATAAATTAAACAAGTTCTGAGGATTTAGAAAGGTTGGGCAGAACCCACTCTATCATGCATTAATTTCCCGAGTACATCTAGTGGGTTGGTGGCAAGTATACACATTCCAAAAGGCACAAACGTAGAAAAACTAATTATGAAGAAGTAAGGTGTTAGCTGTTTTAAGGCCTCAATTGGTGTCAATTGGATCAATAAAAATAGTGGTTTTCAGAGGCAGTGAGTGTTGCATTCTCAGAGGTAGCGGTGTAGCAGGTGTGCAATATTGCGATGGAGACTCTGCTGGCACTGGACACATCAAAGCAGCAACAATCCTTTCATGGAGAAGTGACAGACAAGGGGCTCTAGGGCTTGTTGGCTTCGCCCCACTCACTATTACTCTAGGAAACCAAGAAGGTTGTAGGCCCTGAATTTCTGAGAGCATACCATAGATTTAGGTCCAATTCAAAAATCCCAGCTATGTTTCTAGCAGTTCTCCTCCACATGGGCGTGTCAAACGAATTAGCAAAGAAATTGACCCAGATGGTCTTCATCCACGCGTGGTTGGGAGACATCGATGTAGCCCTAGATAATGTGGATGAAAACAAGCTCATCCCAATGCTGTAGAACTACTACATGATGAGAATGCATGAAAGAGAGGTCATGAAATTTCCTTTGGTTTGGATAATCGACCTAGAAGGGTTTGAAAAACTATGGGATGAGAGGGACCAGAGGATCACTTTATTGCTCAGAGTTGCCAAGCTAGTCACCAACACCCTGCAAGGATGGGCAACACGATATGTAGAAGATGAAGGGATCTCAGAGGAAATTGTAGTAGGGGATGATGATGTCTGGGATTTCGACATCGGAGAAGAATGGCTCCAGAATGATCCTAGGGATCTGAAGGAAAAAGCTAAGGGGCCGACGCACCAAAAATGTGGTCTGGTGGTAGCAAATTACATTGCATACATGAAGCGCATGGAGTTAGAGGACTCTGAGGAATCTGAGGTGGATTGATGGAAGCTACTGGGTCAGGTTCTTTGTCAGGTTTTCTATAGTTTTATTTCAATACTAGTTCAATATAGGGTATAGAAATTACAGTCAGTCCCGGGTTAGAAGTCAATTGCCTGAGCAACTGCCAGGCCATTTTATAATACTATTAAAGAAAAGCACAAAGCATAGGAAAGGGTAGTGTGAATGGCCATTTTGTTAGAGAAGGCTAGCATGCAGTTTCTTTTTGGTTTCCATATCCAAATGTAAACTCTTTTTTGGAAGTAATATAGGGTGTTGTCCCTTAGCAACAATTTAACAAGCAAAAAAAAAAAAAAACTATAAAAAATATATAATTTTTGAAAAACAATAGAAAATATAAATAATAACAACTTATCTGCTGCTTCTCAGGTTAAGTCTGCTTATTTGTTGCTTCTCAGGTTTGGTGGTGACGTGCAGTGCTGGAGGAAGGTATGGTTTCATCAGCTCATCCCTAAATAAACTTCTTTTGGTGGACCTCCATCCATGGGAAAATTTTAACTATTGATAACCTTTTCAAGAGGGGCTTTCAATTCCCTAATTGGTGTACTCTTTGTAGAAGGGAAGAAGAAACCATCCCCCATCTTTTTATTCACTACTAGTTTGCTACCCTGGTCTGGCAGAATGTTTTACAGAGACTGAACATCTCTTAGGTTTTTAATAGAGATATCCACCAATTCATCTTAAATTGGAAATGCCCCTCCAATCATCCGTTAATTAAACTGCTTTGGCAACTTATTCCACCCCACATCTGCTGGTGCCTGTGGAAAGAAAGGAATAACAATATTTTCAGAGAAAAGGCAAACAATGTGGATGGTCTGCTGATAATCCTTAATAAGCTGCTCCTGGATAATATCTCAACATGTAAATGAAAGATGCCTACTAATCCCCCGACTGCTTGGGATAGAAACATTGCTACTGTCTGGAATTTACCCAATGAGGTCCTAAGATTTGACAACTCCAAATCAATTATCAGGAAGCATACTAGATGGAGAAACCTTAAACTGCCCTGGGTTAAGCTTAACTTTGATGGGGCGGCTAGGGGAGGGATGTCAACTGCTGGAGGTATAATAAGGGACCATTCTGACAGCCTGGTTGCTGCCTATGCGGGGAAATTGAGTGATCATACTAGTAACCAGGCTGAAGTCATGACTCTCCTCTAGGGTCTTAAGATTGCGCTGTCACTTGGTGTCAAGACTTTGGAAATTGAAGGTGACTCAATGCTAATTGTGGAAGCCACTAAAGGGAAGATGAAAGTGAGATGGTCCCTAAAAGGTATTCTGGAGGACATTTTCCCTCTCCTAAATGCTCTTCATGAATTTTATATCCAACATGTCTTCAGAGAAGGGAATGCGACTACTGACAGCTTGGCGACGGCGGGTCTTGATATTGAAGGGCTTAGGTGTTGGCGAAATGAGGTTTCTTTGCCCCCTTGGCTCTGGTGTGTTTAAAGGAAGATCTCAAACATCTAAATGTTGAGTCCTAGATGGTGCTTACTTATTTTAGCCGAGCTCCTTCTAACTTTGGTTGGAATTTTTGGCGGGAGCTGGCTTTTGAATAATTGGCTGTTATGTGAGGTGATGGGTTTCATATGTTTGTCTGATGGCTTGTACGACTTCTTGTGGGCTGGTGACATGGTGAATCTTTCTATCCTCACTGACCGATGGTGTCATCATTTTTTGAACCCCCTAAATTTTTGTGTTCAATTTTTTAAGCTTGCGGATTTCATGAGATTTTTTGTGATGGCTAAGTACTACGCCGATATCATGCCCTTACATGCTGTGGGTGATTCTCACGAGGGAGCTACTGCCCTTGTGTGTGTTGCGAGACGCCACATTTATTGCCTCTATTTTTGACTTTTCTGGTCACTTTTTGCTGGCCTTTTCCCTCTCAATGCTTCTAGAATTGACTACCAACACTTTTGCCCTGGTTCCCCTATTCTGGTTGTCAACGTCTTTGGTGTGGGCTCTATGGGTGGGGATAGAGTACGTGTGGAGCCAGATAGGTGTGACGAATGGAAGGCGGATGCCACTATTTGGCACATCCGTAAAGAGGGCGGAATTGCGCAGTATATGGAGGCCATGACTGGTCACGATGAGGGCTTGTCTCATAAGTTTGTCACCTCGTGGAATGAGGGTAGGGTCACCATCGATGGCATTTCCTTCGAAGTTTCTGAGGAGGTTATTGCTAGAGTTACTGGGCTCCTGAATAGTGGCCGAACTTGGAAGAAAACTATGAAAGTACCGAACCAGGTTAGTCTGAATCAATTTTTTCACGGCAATGAGAAACCTGTCAAGTTGCGGGGTGGCTTTGATCGTGAGGTGCTGTTGGAGCCATGGGATAGAGTTTGTTTGGTGATCATGAAATAGTTCACATTGGAAGGAAGGTATGGGGTCTACTATTATTACCACTTCAATTTCCTCAACCACCTTAGGAATCATCTGCATATTTCTATTCCTTTCTTCCTATATCATGCTCTTGATAGCACTGTTGCAGAGTTTAATGAAGCCTCTATTTTTGGAAAGAATTATACTATCCTTCACTAGGGCCTTATGTCTAGGCTTTATCATTTCCATATGGCGCTTTGCCCTGCTCGGCCTATCACTGTGCAAGAAGTCCTGTCTCTCCCTGCTCTTGACGAAACCCCGGTTTCCTCTACTCCCCTCTTTGCTAGTATTTTGGACACGCTGGGCTCAAGTAAGAAAAAATGCCTCAAGAATCCTGCCTTGAAAGCCCATCCCCATGGCACTTCCCCTGGTACGGGCCCGAGGGATACAGGTAGGGAAAGAAAGCGGCTTGCCCCTACCCCTTTCCCTAAGGCTAAAGCCTCTAAGAAAGCTAAATTCTGCCATCAAATTGATTTTGACATTGAGATCACTAAAGAAGCTAACACCCCCCGTCGATCTCATAGACTAGTTCTTAAGTAGGACAAGGTGGGAAGCCTTAAGGAAGCCTTTGATTTGGACAAGGATCTTGAGAGTGATAGTGAAAGTCACGAGGAAATGGTGGCAGGTGGGGAAGGCCAGTCGATGTCGGTGAATAGCACGTCCCATGTGTCAGAAAGTTTGAAGAAGGGCCCTTCCGGTGACAATGTGCTAGAAATTACCCCCCGGTCCTCTGATGCGGTTAAAGGAAAAGTCCCCTTGCAGGAAGATCACAAGGAAAAAGATCAGGCTTGGGAAGAAGTTGGCAAGCTGAAGGGGAGATTGGAGAGGTTGGAAAAGAAGGTCCAAGAGGTGTCTCAATTTGCCCTGAGGGTCATGCACAGGTCGGCCACCAGTCTTTGCTTGCTGCAGAAGGACAAGTTCACAGATGGTGCTGAAGATGATGTTGGTTTCAAGGAGTTGCTCAAGTTTCTCACGGCGGATTGGGCGATGGCTATTCAAGATATGCCTGGTAGGAAGGAAAATAATTAGGCCGCTGGTCCTGTTTGTTCTTGTTTATTTCTATGTCTAGTTTTTTGTTTTTTCTGTTGAACTTGTTGGACCCCTGGTGGTCTTTGGACTTATTTGGCTGGTTTCATGCTTGCATGAAGAACTTTGTTATCCTACGATTACTGTTACTTTTTGTTTTTTGATGATGTGTTGTGGGTGATGGCTTTCTTTCTGCTGTCACTGTGTTGTTAGTGTGCTTTCGCTGGATGGCCTTTGTTGCCTTGTACTTATGGGTCAGCACCCTTGTTTTGCTGCTTTTTATTTCAAAAACAACTTATATTATATAAAATATTATATATAATAATAGTGGAAAATTAGAAACAATATCTAATACTTTGCTTTCTTTGTTTTTTTTACCTTTATAATATGAATGTAAAAATATTTTCTAGTGCAAATGTAGAAAGAATATCTAATTCTTTGTTTTCTTTCTTTCTATAAAGTGCTTTATTTATTTATTTTTTAATGGTCAACCATCATTCTACCACATTCTCAATCGTCGATCATTAAAGTCGTCGGTAATGTTCATATAGAGAACACCTTCAATGATATGAGCAGGCTGGAATTTGATGGTCTAATTGACCGTTTTTTGCATTTTAGACCTATATTACAACTTTAAAATTTATTAGATTGTATAAATTGACTTGCTATATTTTTATATAACCCATGACACTTTAAATTATTATTAGATGGTAAAAAATTATTATAGACAATATTATATATATTTATAATGTTCATTATATATAATTCTTTCTAATTTTTAAAATTCTTTTCAAAATAGAATATTATATATATTTAAGAAGCTTGGCGAGCTTCCAATTTTTTATTTATTTAGGATGACTATTTTTTATGAGTACATGTTAAATGAGGTTGCTACGCTTCTCATGTGAGGAGTATGAATAAAAAGAAAGAAAGAACTAGAGTAAAATGACTAGTGTGAGAGAGATAGAGATGGTAAAGTAAGAGTAGGTGAAGGATTACTGCCAAAAAAATCATTGATTAAAGAGATAAATGCCAAATTCTCTTTATATATATGTCAATATGCAGTATTCAATCATATTATAATAACATTTAAACAAAATATAATATCATTAATACTTGTTTTAGATAATAAAAAAATATTTCCTCAAAAATAAAATAAAGTTTTATTAAGGATTAAATTTATTTTTTATTTTATATAATTATTTCTAGCTAGGTTTGAAATTGATATTTAAATATATTTTTAGATAGATGAATTTAAGGATTAAATTATTTTTAAATTTATATAATTATTTCTTGCTAGGTTTTAAACTGACGTTTAAATGTGATTAGATAGATGAATTTAAGGGTTGAACTATTTTTAATTTTATATAATTATTTCTTACTAAGTTTGAAATTGACATTTAAATGTGTTTTTAGATAGATGAATTCAGAAATTAAATTAATTTTAATTTTATATAATTATTTTTGCTAGGTTTGAAATTGATATTTAAATGTGTTTTTAAATAATTGAATTTAAAATGTATATCACAAATAAAATCAACTTGTAGAGTAAAATAACTTAAACAAAATAATTTCAAATTGATGGATCTATAATGTATTTATGATATTTGCAATTGTACATATGAATTTAATAAATTAATTTATAGTCAACTTATTCTACTTAAATATTAAATTAAATGTTGACTACAATTTTATAATTTAGAATAATTATATTATGTAATTATTCTTAAAATAATATTTTATGCATTATTAAAATACAAATTCTATTTTTATATATAATTTTTTATTTATCAATAAAATTGATTATATGCAATTGAATTTTACTTATTTAAAAAATTTAGTGCATTCATAGTTTCTAATTTTTTTAAGTTTCTATCATAATTATTTTATAAAATAATATTTCATAGATTACTAATATATTAATTTTTGTTTAGGTACTTTAATAATATGTCTTCAAAAAGGAAGAAGCAAGCTACTATCCGAGAAATGTATAGGGGGAGTGAAGAGAAGGTTCTAAAATAAACATTTAAAGAAATATTTTTTTGACAATTTATATTTTTCATAAAGCATCAAGTCAAAGGTATTTAAATGATCAAACTGTCACAAAATTTTATATGACAGGTAGTGCTGTCAAATTCAGAACATTTCTACTTTTATATAAATGATTACAATAATATGAATAAACATACATCTAAATCAAAAGTTATCTTTCACTAAAGAATCATATAAAAGAAAATCCTATCCTTCAAAACCATCTAAAATTTTTCATTATATCACATAGAAATTCAATGACTTTTATTACATACCATCATCCCAACTTGAAAAATTGAGTGGATAAGAAATTGCGCAGGCCTGTTTCCACTCTTTTTCACCACTTGTAATACCCTTTCTACATAAGAAAAGGCTAACTTTCAAACTAAAAAAGCAGTGACAACGAGAAGAAAGATTCCCATTTAAGAAAGAACACAAGAAAAAAGTATTGTGCACACCGAAGCATGGCAATCGTAATTTCCGCGGAGTACTTACTATATCCTTTGCCTTTCGGGGTGAATGTATACTCTTTATCAGTCCTGGTGGGTCCCTTGTGGTTATGTATCTACATATTCATTAATACTCATAGGCTAGCCTCCTAGTCAAAATTAATAGCAGGAGATCTGATTTGGAGAAGAGTCTGGAGACAAACTAAGTTGTTGAGTGTCTCGGTCCCATAGGCTGTTTAGTCTCGTGGACGTCATTAAAATCTTTCTTTCATTCATTCATTAATTGTGCCTTGAGAAGAGAGTTCTGAGCGCAAGCAGCAATGGTGACAAGAAGGGCTATTGTGTTGACCGTGTTGGTGACTTTGTCAGTTGTAGTAAAGACTTCATCGCAGCTTCCCATTCCTCCAAGATACGATGGATTTGTGTACAAGAACAGAGTATCTGCCGATTCGATACTTGTCGAGGCATTCTTTGACCCAGTCTGTCCAGACAGCAGAGATTCATGGTGGCCATTGAAGGAAGTACTCCGCTACTATAAACACAACATCACATTTATCGTACACCCTTTTCCCTTACCGTATGTTATCTCTGCTCACTCTCTGTTAGACAATTACAATTGAAGATTTTCAATTTCAACAAGAATTTATTGAAAATAAATAGTTTTGGAGGATGCACTAATATGGATGATTAGAATTCTAATGTTGGGCCTTTCAATTTACTTGAAATTGCCAAACTGGCCGATTGTCGTTGACTTTATCAAGACTTAGAAAATTCCTGTTCAAGATGAGTATAATTCAATTGTAAACTTATCTGATCCATGAAGACATAGAAAATTCCTGTTCAAGATGAGTTAAATTCAATTGTAAACTTACCTGATCCATGAAGACATTCAGAGTTAGCTTTGGATATGAGTTTTCTATTTAGTTTATTTAAAATACCCATCATTGTGAAGCCGCACTAAGTTAATTGAATTGTAATCTATGTAATTCAATACTTTGACTCTTTTTGGTTGCCTTCCTTTTTCCCCTCTTCTGTAGCCGACTATCTGATTCTTATGCTTTTTACCCATATAATAATTTCCAATATCAGTTAATGCAGTTTAGGTGAACATAGAGAGGTGGTCTTTTAGATCACTTTCTAGCCAGCATCCTGGGCTGGCATCTGAGATTCCTGTTGTGGGAACATGCAGAGTATTTCAACTTACTTTATAGGTACTGTTCAAATTTTGTAAGCCTTGAGTTTTGACGTCATGATCGTCATGTATAATGCCCTTCTTATGGGAGAATGGGATTTTTTTCTTTTTACCATATATATGTTGTGACTTGTCTAAACTCTGTAATCCATAAGTTTTGACTTGTGACCAAGCTTGCAACTAAAACCAGCCTCACAAATTCACTCAATCCAGGAGTACACACTGGTGTAGGTGGGTTGAGTATGTGTAAAGATGCTCCCTGGGTTTTATTTACTAGTGATGCATAGTTTAAAGCAAGCTCCATTATTGTTGTGCTAATTTGGACCTGTGAACTACAATCTGCTAAGAAATCTGTTCCTCTAATTTGATTGACTCAAGCCGAACTGTTTGATTTTAAAGTTATTGTGTATCTCTTTTTAGATTCATGGATGGAATTTCTTTGTAATTTTGAATTGATTGGTATCTGATCAATGCAACTCAAATATAATTTATTGCTGAAACTAATTGATATTTAGAGAGCATTTTTCTGTTTTACTTAGTTAATATAATAAGGCATATAACAGTCTGATAAGCTTGGATAATACCCTCACTTTCATGTAGCAAGAGGACATTTTGTGCCATACATATGCAATGATACATCCAATTCTTGCTCAAGATTGAAGTCATTTTCCAAAGGTTGACTTAAATAGTCTTCCTAAGCTGGTGTAGGATTGCAAAACGATTCCACTCAAGTAGAAGCGATCTGTAATTATTATGGATATGCCAATCGTGGTTCATCAACATGGATTTTTATTTTCCCTGTATGCTGTCCCCAAGTTCTATCGTATTGAAACAACAATCTGAGTTGCAAATTGATCCTTTCTACAGCTCTATGGCTGCCAACATCATATATTAATTATGCAATCTTAAACATTCTCACATTTTTGCATATCTTGTTTCATACTCCAACTATGCTACTGTCCACACTCAAACTTCACAGGAGCAGTAGCGCAACAAAAAGTATGTGACTCTTAAACTTATTGTAAGAATGTATTCGGTTCCTAACTGCTGTTATTAACAAGTGCTATGCTTGTATTCAGCTTAACATCTCTTTTTATGCTCTCTTAAGCACTTGAAACAGAAAAGTAATTGCAGGGAATGAAAGTCAGCAAGAAAAAAAATCAAACACACATAGAAATGCAAGATAGAAAAAAGGAATTACCCTGGAAAAACCCAATAGAGAAAAATCAGGAAAAGTGGATCTATGTTTCCTTGTTTCTGTTGTCTTCATTGCAAATTTCCAAGCTTACTGCCACCTTGAGGTCTTCAAGGACACAACATGAAATCAACAACATCCTAGCACTTGCAAATGACATTTCCTATTTTTTAGGGATTTTTGCTTTTTTGCTTTTTTTCATTTTTGGCATTTTTGGACCAATCTGAGACTCCTATTTTTTAGAGATTTTGTTTTTTCTATTTTTATAAAGCCAACCCTGGTCATGGAGTCAACATTTCCATTTTTAGAATCAAATTTTTGGCCTTCAAAAGCAAAAATCAAGCAAAAAATAAAGAAAAATCACACGGCAAGGGTTTGTGCAGATGATCCAGAAGAATCCAAGCATGGCCAACCTTCAAGTTCATCCAAGAGGAAATGTCAAAACAATCTCAAGAATCTGGTTAGACCGAGTTGAAATCCGCCATGTCCAAGATGCACTTGTCAAGACTCCTTGAAAGTCCGCCATGAATAGTCAAAATAATCATGAAGTCTGCTTGGAAGATGATGGAAATGTCTAGCACATAAGAAAGTTCACAATGTCTTTGGAAAGTTCACTTGGAAGTCCGCCATGGGAAGAAAGGGAGTATGGAAAGACTATCTTGAAGTCCGCCCCACCTTGGAGTAGACATGGAAAAACTACCTTAAAGTCCGCCATGCCTTGGTCAAGATGGAGACAAAGTCCACCATGCATTTGGAAAAGGAAATGTCAAGGTTGGAGTAAGCCCACTTAGAAGAATGTCAAGCCAGCCTCCAAGTCCGCCCTCGTTTGGATAAGGAAGTGTTAAGTAGGACATGAAGTCCACCCAAGGATGGATGGCACAAGAGGTCTAAAGTCCGCCCTCACCTTGGAAAGAAAATGGCATGAACATCTTGACCAATTGTCAAGTCCTCCTAGCCTTGTCCAAGACACTCCAAAGTCCACCTAGCTTAGAGGAGGAAAGGAAAACAAAAAAATTGGCTAAGTATTGGCACCTTGGGGAATAAAATTTCAGAAAATGGTTAAGTGTCAAAGAAGAGAATATGAAGTCCGCCCAAGTGGAGGGAAAGCTTGTCCAAGACAATGAGAAGTCTGCCCTAGCTCCAAAATGAAATGGCAAAGCACAAGTCAAGTCCGCCCATGAGGAGATGTCAGAGATGAAGTCAAGTCCGCCTAGACAAGAAGAAAAGTTTCCAAGTGCTAGCAAAGTCCGCCATGCCAAAAGGGAGTATGAAAAGAAGACTATGAAGTCCACCCTTGCATTTGGAATGAAAGTCATGAAGTTTGCCTTACCTTGGAGACATTTGGAAAAACATTTGTGAAATCTGCCACCTCTTGGAAAAAAAATCAAGTCCGCCACCTCTTGGAAAGGTATCAATGAAGTCCGCCCTTGCATCTTGGCAAGTAGACTCTAAAGTTTTCCTAGAATATGGAAGAAAATTCTTGAAGTCCACTTCAACCTTGGATAGACACAAGGAAACTCTGACTTGTCTAGAAGGGAGAACGCCCAAGGTACTTTGAAGTTCGCCATAAGGAAAGAATGTCAAGCAAACCTTGAAGTCCGACCTACGTTAAAGTGACGCTTGTCAAAACACCTAGAAAGTCCGCCTAGACACTAAAAAGGGTATGGCATGAAGTTTCAAAGTCCGCCAAGGTCAGAAACAAATGTGGCAAAATTTTCCAAGAGGAAGAATGAAGAAGAATAAAGAGGGAAAGTAAAAAGGAAATGAATAAAATCCTTGACCAAGGATGGAATCCGCCCTACATAGCACATGCCAAATTCAAAATTGAAGGCAAATCCACAGGCAAAGTTCATTCGAGCATAGAGATGGCCAAAATCTTGGCTAATTTACAAAATGAAACTGAATAGCCAAAATTTGGCTAAGTATGGGAAATACTTCACAGAGAAAATTCCAATTTCCTCTATTGTGGCGAAAGCACGGAGGCATTCTTCTCCAAATACAAGGCACTTGAAAGAATATTCGGGGCAACTTCTTGAAGGATTTCATCCCCTGAAGAATTAAAGACGAGGCTCCAATCAAAATTAGGTGGTGACAAGAAGAGTGTTCCAAACAAATTTTCATACTTAGACAATTTCTTGACACAAATTGGATAATTCATAGAGGAAATCCAAAGGAATAACACCAATCCAATTCAAGCTGGAGGAATTTCAAAGCAATCAGGAAAGAAAATAACTTCAAGTCTAGACACCTACTCCAAGGCAAGACTTCCAATATGGGTGAGAAGAAGAAATCAAAATCTCAAAGGAGATCCAAGATCAAAGCTAGGAAGAAACAAGCACCAAGGACAGAGTCATTGGCAAAGAAAAATATTCTAAGACAAGCACATGGAATAGGACCAAGGTAACCGAGACATCCAACACGCTGAGGTGGCGCCTCGTCATCTTCCAACCAATCAAATTGTTCCAAATCAACATGCAACAAATTTCTATTTTATTGTTGATTTATATTTAGCAAAAGGACAAGTGTACCCAAGTGTAATTTTCTCATTGGTCGAGAGGTAGTTGGTTGTGACAAACCCTAATTAGGGTTTTATTTTTTAATCTCGGCCATTGATCCTAAATCAATCTTGGCCGTTAAATTGTAATTGGGGAGCCTATAAATTGAGCTCGCCCCTCATTTGTAAAGGGTGAAGAAAGTGTATGAGATTGTTGCGTTTTGCTACTTTCGATAATAAAAGCTCTTATGCATGATTTGCTTTGAATCCCTTTTATTGTCAAGTGGTTTGCAAGGTTGCATAAATTCTTCAACAATAGATTAGAATTAGAATATAACATTAGATTAGAATTAAGATAGAATTTGCTTTGAATGTTTGTTAAGTGAATGCAAGATTTGATAGTCTAGATTTATGGTGAAACATTGCTCATACTTTCTTTGGATGGATGATTTTCATTCAATGCGTAAAGTTAGCCTGAGCTTATGATTGTGGATGCTTAACTTCAGTTTAGATAAATATTGTTCTGGACATGAACACTATAATCACACCCCTTGAAGATTGCACCCACTTTGTGTAGTTGTCCCAGGGAGGCGAAGCAAAGCATAGTTACCAGTTTCACCTAATCTTTACTGCCCCTTGAATTCCTAGGAATAGATTAGATCGTCTAAACCCTTATCCTTTTTGCATTTTTTTTTGGAATCCCAAACTGAAAATCCCAACAGAAGCACTTAATGATAAATCCGCCTAAATCCTTAACTTGTGAAGAAATTGCTTAACGTAAGTCCCTTTGTGTATTACCAGCATATCACAATGCCCATTGAGCTTATCCACATGTCATGACGTGATGAAAGAAACTTTGGAGTCGCCATATGATCTTCTTGCAATCTTAGCATACGCGGTGATTTTGTTAGAGAAAGGGTAGAGTGTCTTTGGGCATTTTATTCTGTGTGTTCGGTGGATGATAAAATGTACACCAACAAGGTCCTTGTGTGATTTTATTTTCATTTTGGGTAGTTGCTTAACCTCTTCCTCTGCTGTAGGTGACCCCTTCAGTGCATTTTCAGATTTTATTTCAAAGGAATGAATTTATTCTTGAAGATTGCACCTCTAGGGAGGCCGTACCATATTTGGGAAGCATTGGGATTCGTGCTTAATTGTTTAGCTGTTTTTTGATGTGTTTTCTCAATTGGGAATTGGGCGCCTTCACTCCTATAAATCTTTGTAATTCATTTCAGTTCATTTGAGGGTGTTTTGATGGAGTAGTGAGCATTTTGCTATGTCTTAGCTTGCTGGTTTGGTCTACAGTTTGCTAGGTTTTATTATCAGATTTTTTGTAGTTCAGTTTTTGGAGTGCATTATCTTAGTAGAGAAGTTGAGAGACTGGAGACTTCTTCTTTAATCATATGGTAGTGTTGTTTCAGCTATTATTATTGTAATTTGCAGATTATCAGCATTGTAAGATTGAAAACAGTAGTACTGTTTCAGTCATTTAATTATTTTTAAAGCATATCATTTGCATTTCCTAATTCACCCGCTACAAAGTTTAGTATCCCCATTGCATAAGTGGATGCCTGTTGTTAGCAGAAGATTGTTCTTTCATTGTAATTTCACTCCCGCTAAATAAGTGGTCGAGCTACTTTCCTTTCAGCATTGTCCTTTCATTTAGTTTGGATACTAATGATCCCCAACGCCATATGATATCACCTCACCCATCTTGGGTCTTGAGTGAACATTCTTGGCGTAGGGTTACTTTCAGCTAGTTTAAGATTTAGCTAACCTTAACGGGTGCATTGCTGTGTGTAAAATTAAAAAAAAAACTAAGGGGCTTTTTTCAGTGGTATCAGAGCCCAAGATCCTGCCATCCTATGACATTTAGTGTTTAGTTGTTAGATGAGTGAGAGAGAAGTCAAATATTACACTAGAGGGCAAGCAAGAACTCAGTATCAGAATCCATCAGTTCCAGAGGCAGAAACATTATCAGCGGCTTTGAGAGATATTGGTAAAACAGTTGAAAACATGTTAGAAAGTCTTAGACAATCCATGGAGGAAAAAGAAGCTAGAATGGAAAAGAAATTTGATGGAATGATAGATTTGATTTTGTGGTTGCTAGCAAGAATGGATCAGCAAGCGACTCAATAACCCTCAGCCCCAAAACAATCATACTAGAGAAAACAATGGTGTTAATGGGAATAATGGCAACAATAGCACGAAGGTCAATGGAAGCGATAGAACGGTTGGACAACACGTTGCAACCACTAGAGGATCAACCTCTAGGCCTCTTTTTCCCACTTTCACTCCAAGGGAGGAACCACCACAAGTGGAGGTCGGAGTACCCTTAGTGGATGAAGCAAGACAAGCCTACATGGAGTATTCCACTTTACCTCCTGATCTTAGAGACCAATGGACCTTTGACCAGTTCATGAATCGAAGGAATAGAAGAAATGGCAGAAGAAATGATTACCGTCCTTCGTTGGTTCCAAGAACCGACTATCAACAAGCTCTTAGAAAGGTGACTTTGGCCCATTTTGATGGGAGTGATAAGTGTACGGCCAAGTCATGGGTGCAGAAATTGGATAACTATCTCTCTCTTAGATCAATTCCGGAGGAAGACGCCATTAAATTTGCTACATTGCACTTGGAGGGAGCTGCTCACAAATGGTGGTACCACGGTTTCGTCACTCTTGGCCATAACCTTATCCGCACTTATGAGGAATTCACCGATAAGTTGATAGACAAATTTGATGCTAAGGATCCAAAGGTGAGGTTCCAAGAATTGGCACAATTGAAGCAACATGGAACTCTTGAAGCATATGTTGCTGATTTTCAAAGATTATCAGTAATGGTGTTGTAACAGCCTATCTGATCTACAGTTTATAAAATAAACAGTTAACTAACTTTCAGCTGTTTCGCAACTAACTTAATTTAAAAACTAGGGTTTCCAACTAATTTATAAGATGTAACTAACTTCTAAATTACCGTTGTCAACTGAAAAAGAACTTCTATCCATTTCACAATGAATCATAACGGAAAAGCTATCGATCTAGGGTTTTCTTTAAAGGCACAAAATTATGTAATTAATTCAAACTACCTTCAAGAATTCAACATTTTAATAGAATGGAAATATCTCGCTATCTATATTTGCTAATTCATCAACGAACTTCTCATAAATATAGAACTGCATAATAGTAAATAAACTTTAAAAACTGACAAGCAATACCTGGAAATAAGCACGAAAGAGTTTGTTATCTGACATCATCTTCAAGCATAAATTCTTGAGCTACTTTATCATTGGGAAAAAGGAATTATCATCAGGGGCTTTACTACCCAACCAAAACCTACTAGTCTCCCATGTTCTTCGACTAAAGAAAACCAACCCTTCTCAAGGGTAGTCAACAAGGATCAAATGTCATCATGTCTTTGAGCCTGGTGTCCATGCACCTATACTGTTGGTTGATCCCTCCTCTATAGGTTCCTCCTACCTAGAAGGATCATTCTAACCAGAGTATATCTGGAACATGGGAGTTGACTTTTGCCTAATTGGCATCTACCTTGGCCAAGGATTTTTAATTGTTTTTGACACCACTGTGCCGGTTTCTCTGGCACTACTGTGCTGATGCCTTTGGCACTACTGTGCCAACATCTCTAACACTACTGTGCCGTCAGCATACACCCTTGCTCGACATGACTACTTCTAGATTAGGTTTCTTATATTATGTATCATTATTGAAGTATTGATATACTCTTGGGTTCATAACCTTAGGGTTTATTGTTTGTGTTTGAATTGGATCTTTTCTTTAAGTAGATTAGTTGCTGTCTTAGTGGAGGGAGAGAGAGAGCATACTGATTTGTTTAAGTACTCTTCCAAACTCATTTAATTTCAATGACAGCCCAAAGATCATAGTATGGAAAAGGTATACTTTTTCCAGATCAGACTATTAAGAGTGGTGAAGATTTTAAGTAAAGCAGAGAGGATTAACATACAAAAAATCCAAAAGGACTGGTCATTCACAGGTTTAGGTAACCAGTAATACCATATAAGAAACATAGAGATTGGAAAAGGAACACTAGACGGACAAGTTCAGGAAGAAGGGAAAAGTTCCAATCAAGTTAATAAAGTGAGTTCCAGTTTTGCTGTAGAGTGATTACAAATTATATCACTACATTTCCAAGGCTCGAAGATTCACAGTTGGAGGTATGGCTTCATATATCAGATGAACTATATCAGAGATTAATAACACAGGAAACCCTAAAGGCTGCTTTGATGGTGAAGAGACAAATTATAGATACGATTCGACTTGAGGAAGAAAGGTGAAAATGGATGCAAGACTCCTAGATGGAGTCTTAACTTCGGTCAGGAAATAATAAAAGATTCAGAACCCAATTCTTGAGCTCTACCTCTGGGGAGGTGGTGATGTCTCCTCCAAATTTGAAAAGCCACCCAAACAAAAGAATGTTTTCTTCTAACTTCGACTCTACGAGGAGGAAGGCGTTTAACTTTAACTAATAGAAATTATAAACAAAAGCTCGAATATAATACGAGCAGTTGAAGAAAAATGCAAACTAAAAAGTTCTTGGCGTTGCCTAGTTTTGCATCCCCGAAACTTGATGATTGTGACGAGATCCTTTGCTCAAAACCAACTCTGACTTGATTAGTTGATACACCTGAGGATTGACACTTGAATTCCTTAGCTTATCTCAATTGAAATCCGCACCAACAAGATGTAGTCGGGAAGGCGAACTTAGGATGCTTCGATACGAGGAAAAGATGATTCTTGATTTCCTTAGGAGGTTGGTCAGCGATGGATGAGAAAAACAAAGAGCCTAGCTATAATGAGGAAAGATTAATACATCGGACTTTGTAGGCAATTAGGTTCGATGCATTTGGAAAATTGAGATGAAAAAAGAAAAATGGTTGAATGATGAATTCTTGATTAGAGAGACCGAAATTTAGGGGTTGTCTTTTAGCATTCCATTACGGAATCTTCCAAGACTCCTTGCATTCCATGCGTTTCCTGATGGAGTGGCGGAGTGCTCTGCCTCCATGAACCGTCGGCCATCTCCCTTACAAGTTCAACAATGAAATAATACGTTTATTTTGTTTTGATATATAATGGTCTTTTATTATTATTTAAACTTTAATATTTAACCATTTATTATTATATTTGAAATACCCTCATTAAGTATTTTTTATATTTTAATTCCAACTTTAATGATCAATATTTATATTACTTAAGCCAAGGCCAAGGTTATATTGTTGCATTGTCATACACTACCAGTTCTATGACTTCGAATAGATCCTTGTCGCGTCCTCTCTCACGATGATACTCCTTTTCCCGCCGTGCGATGTCGATCTTGCAACCCGCGCCGGCCACGGGAATAGAGTTAAACCATTCGACATTAATTCCATATTTACATATAATATCATCATCATGTTTATCATCAAATACATTCACATATTTAAATAATCATTCACATTCGCATTTACAGTTGCAAAATAAAACAATTATTTAATCCATTATTTCACATTCTCATGAAAGGCAGTTATAGCATCAATATTAACATCCATGGTTCCAATATCATAAACATATTAAGTCTTAGGGGGATGTAACAGGTGCCTAACATTACTGAAAGAAGATTGGTAATGTTGTTTATTGAAGGTTTGATGGAGCCATTGAAGGGTTGGGTCAAAGCTTTTGATCCTCCAACTCTAGAGGAAGCAATAAAAAAATCTAGGAGCATGGAATTGGCTGCCCCTAAGCCAAAATTTCAGTTCAAACCATTTAAGAAGGATAAGAAAAAGCTTCCTACAAGTTAGCTGAAGAAGTATCCTCAAAAGTTGACTAAAGAATTTCGAGAACAGCTGAGAAAAGATGGTGTTTGCTACACTTGTTGTGAGCCTTGGTCAAAGCGTCATCGATGTTATGGAAAAGTCAAAGCACAACAAATGGAGGGTTATTCTAATGTTGGATCAAAATCTGATTATTCTGATCAGCAATACGAATCAGCAAGTAGTGAAGGTGAAGAAGCCCCAAAAGAGACGCCAAAAGCAGTTGGAGATGGTAGTGCCTTGGCACAACTTTCAAGCTTCCAAAAGAATGAGTCATTCCAGGTTTGTGGAGTGATTCGGTCCCAAAGAATTATTGCTCTAATTGATACTGGAGCAACTCACAACTTCATAGATGAAGGATTGATGGCAAAGAGAGGTTTGAAGACCGACGAGTTTGAAGGTTTCAAGGTGATGGTAGCAAATGGCTTCACAATGTCTTGCACTAGAAAGATCCCTAACCTCTCCATGCAGTTGGGAAATTATGAGGTAAAAGATGATTTTTTATGTTGTTGGCATTGGTGATACCGATGTTGTGTTGGCTATACAATGGCTGCGATCTCTTGGAGAGATCACATCGAACTTACAAACAATGGAGTTGAAATTCCAATCTAATGGAAAGAAGGTTGTTTTGAGAGGGATGTCAAATGGAGGCTCTCGAATAGTGTCCTTGAAGAGAATGGAAAGGCTGATCCGCCACGATCAAGTTGAGTGGGTAGTAGAATGTCTAATCTTACCAACTGATCCGGTGGAGGAGAAAAGGCAATATCATCCAAATATTCAAGCCTTACTTACTAAGAAGAGCAAAGCCTTTGGGAGTCTACCTCTTGGGAGACCTCTTGAAAGGGGGTGTGAGCACGTGATTGAGCTTGAAGATGGAGAAAAACTGGTCATTACAACTCCATACCGTTATCCAAAGAAGCAGAAGGACGAGATCAAAAAGGCCATCAAGGAGTTGTTGGACTTGGGTTTCATTTGCCCAAGTAAGAGTCCTTTTGCCTCAGCAGTGGTGCTGGTCAAAAAGAAAGATGGCACAATGCGTATGTGTGTTAACTACCATGCATTGAATTAGAAGACAATCAAGAACTGGTATCCCATCCCTAGGATAGATGAGCTTATTGATGAGCTCCATGGGGCCATGTACTTCTCAAAGAGTGGTGCAACATCAACATGGTGGGTTCTTCCTGAGACGGACATGGGACTTTGGGATTCTACTTGTTTTTGTGCAGATCAGTTTAAATTTTTCTGGAGATGTGGTGGTATTGCTTGAGGGCAAGCAATATTGGGAAGGGCAGACACTGTAACATACACCCCTGATTTTTTATTTTTTTTGAAACCTTCTGTTTGTTGGTTGCTTGTTCAATGATGTGTTTGTGTATGTTTTCCAATGAGTTTGCAAGAGTATATAACATAAATAGCAGGTTGCATTGAACAGATAACACAAGAAAGTAAAACCTTTCAATAGAAAATGAAACAAACAACTTTAGCATCCATTTTCTGTTTTCATCAGAATATTACAAAGTAAAAATATCAGAATTGGAAATGACTTGTTACAGCAGCAATGAAGCTCCAGTATGAACACCGACACAATGCCAAGATTTAGTCTTTGAATATTGCTATTCTCCAATGCTTTAGTCCTCTTATTTCAGTGCCCAAAGCTCAACAATCACAACCCAACGTATACTGGTCACAATCTGGGGTTTTTAGCAGCAAGATGGCACCCCTCTAGAAAACTTGACCTCCTCTAGAAAATTCAAATCTCCATTAAAATTTGCAAACTAGTACTTGAAATGATTGGCTGGAAATGACTCTTCTAATGCACCAATACCCATTTTGATTCTTCAATCCATTTTAGAGTTGTGGGCATAAACATGAAATCTGGTCTAGAAGTGCAATGCCCAAAAAATGCAAATAAACACACCAAAATCTTCACAAAACACTCCAAAACTGAAAACTAGCAAGCCACACCAAAAAACTCTTCAAAATACTGTTAAATTTTCTTTTTAAATCACCCAAATCGAACTCTCTGAAGCACTGTATGATCCCTACTATAAAATCACTCTATTTGATTGGGAGGATATTTCACCACCGAAACCAGCCCAAACAAAGAGGGTTTTCGTCCTCAGTTTGTAGCCCAAGTACTTTGGAAGAAATCCAACAACATTCTGTTATGTTGTCAAAGCCAAGATGTGAAAATGAGAGCCAAAATGAAAATATAAAGG